>JAPMOR010118983.1:230052-262949 GCA_026543865.1 Argiope aurantia | reverse complement strand
GAAATTAAAGGACCAGCAAATCTAAGAAATTTTAGGGCAAATCCAAAAGAATAAGAAGAATGCAAAAATAGAAATTCATTGGTGAAATTATCTTAATTTTTTTTTATTACTGTTACTGTTTTATTTGTATATATGAAAATCTCCAATAAATATGGGATAGTTACCATGATAGACCGTTAAGCTAGCCATAGAAAATTTTCGAGGCATATTAAAAGGTCAAATATCTGAGGTAGAGTTTATTAAGGACAGAATTGCAAATTCAAAGAAGAAAAGAGAAAGTAAGTTTTAAAGAAATTTCTTTAAGATATTATCTCTTAAAATTTTTTTCAACTAAAGAATTTATTAGTATCTACGCATATCTCAAATAGTCACTTAAGCGTTCCATTGGTAAACTCGCTAAGCTAGTTAGAGAGAATATTGGGTACATATTGAAAGACAAAAGATCCAAAGTCAGTTTAAAATCCCAATCGATACTCTGGACTGAGCTTAATTACGCATACGCCCTCACTTTGGAAGAGCCCGAAGACGGAATGACCATCAAGCAAGGACGATGGCAAAAGAGGGCTTGATGGGTTTTTAATGGTGTTTCCGGCGATGATGAAGAAGAATTGGGTGAATTGGTGAATTTTTACATCCTTCACCTTAACTGATAGATCGCTTAATAATTAAATAGTTGTGACTTACGATGCTTAAGAAACGCTAGGGAAATCAGAATCGGTACTTGCAATGCCTTCTTTGGGAGTTATTCTTTACCTGTTACAGAGGGCAATCGATTGTTTGATGGTGGTACTTTATTAATTTCTCGGAGAAATTGTTTCATGGAAATGTTTCCAAAAATCAGTAATGATACTTTCGGAGCTTTGATTTGTTTTTTCATTAATTCAGTAAGTCAATATATTTTCTTGTTTAAATGTCAAATATATTAAATATGCTTTTTTTCCCCTTCCTGTAACATTTCTTCAGAAAGTTAGAATAAAAATTCATATTTGGTAAATCTCCAGAATTTCATTTCTGGACAAATTATTAAATATGTAATGATATGTGATGATAACTAATTAATTTGAGCTCTAGTAAGATTATCTGTGCTAATTATTTTGAAAAATAAGTGTTTACTCGAAGTTGTTGATATTTATTTATAGCGCATTAGATTCAAACTAGCATGTTCATTTTATTATAGAAAATTCTTGAAAAAATGTCAGATAATTATTGAAATTATAATTGTATTATTTGTGTAAAGAAATTTCAAAAGTAAATTGGGAGAGAATTGTGGGACTAAACACATTTACAAAATAATTCAACTAATTTATTTCAAAGCCATTGTTAAAAAAAAAAAAAAAAAAACCCGCAGCATTTTTAACGAGGTTTTATTTTTATTTATTCATTATAAATAAATTTCACATTTTTGCCATATTTTTTTCAATTCGACAGTTCATTAATTTAATTAAAAATATATTTTTACTCTAAAAAAAGTGGTCGCTAGAAAACGCTAGATTTTAGAAAAACAATTTGCAGTTATTTATGTCACCATGGTTTAATAGTAAACAAAAAAGGTTTTTTTTTTCTGTAAATGATTATCAAATTACCTTTTCTTTACTAAATTCGTTACTTTTTAATTTAATTATTATTTAAAAATCTAATGATGCATTTATATTTAATTGATATATAATTTTTTGGAATGGGAAATCTGTTTTCATCAAAAGGTAAACACATCACAATTTTAACGTCTGATTAAAATATATAAAGGTAAAGTTTAAAGTCTATTTTTCTTCTCAAATTATTAATCCAGTAAATGAAATAAAAATTTAAACAATGCAACATTTTGCTCCAAAAATTTGAAGCATAAAAGTGGCAATAATAAACATCAAAAATGCTTTTAAAAAGCTTATTTTTTTCTACAGTAAAGGCACTGTAGTCTAGATAGGAACCGAGAGAGAGTTTGCGATGGATGTGTCGTAGGCAAAACCGACTGCCTGCGAAGGAAGAAGTGTAGACAGCTGCCAGTTTTTATTTGCAAATGCAAATATTTTATAGATAAAATGGTATTTTCAATTAATTTCGAATAATTGAAATAGCATTTTAGCAGAATATGAACAAAATTCAAAATTTATTCACTTTAAAAAATAAGTAATATCTCTTCCCATGCAGTTTTTGCACATTTTAAATCAATAGGTAGTATCAGTGCAATTCACAAATGGTAAGAGATACAATCAAAATTTCATATCTTGTAAGTATTAGATGAATTTTTAATGAACAAATTTTTATTAGTGTTGTTTAAATGAGGTGTGACATTTTGATTGTTTTGGTAATTTTTCCCGCATATTATTTACTTTTAACATTAGAGAAAATGAAATTTAGAAAAGATGAAATATGTCTTGACCAAATATACTATTCTCGTAATTTTCAAACCAATGTTCAGTTTAAGCAAGATGGCATACAGAAATATCACATCACGAGATATCAAAGGCTTCAAAATGATTGCTCGATTCCAAAGTATTTGAGTGTGTTGACATTTAAAATACTTCATCAGGGAACATCGAGACTTTCAAAAACATTGGTCTATTCTGATGTGCTTGAATGGGCTCACATTTAGAAGCACCCCATAATGAGACATCTAAATCTTCAAAACTGTTTGCTCAGTTCCGATGCATTTGAGTGGATTGACATTTAGAAATACCTCATCATGAGACATTTAACAAGCAAACATAATATGCGTCACATCTTTTTATCATATTCAAGACTTGCTTGAATAATTATGGTATATTTTATGATGATAATGTTAAATACAAAAGAAAAATGTGATAAAAAATTGCCTCAATAAGTCAATACTTGATAATATAAATAAATGTTTAATAAATTTATATCCTTTGCTTCTAAAGATGCTAAAGACACGAAATAACTTTATGTGTGAAAACTATCATTGTTTTAAAATTTTTTTTAAAAATTATCCTTTAAAATTGTACATAAACCGGTCCTGTGCTATGATTCACTTTTTATCTTTACTGTTTGTTCTTTTTTAAGTCTAAGTTTCTTATTTTCAATACCTTTTGTCAATTTTGATTTTTAAATTTAAATTAACAAAATAATTAAATAATCAGAAATTTTAATTCAACAACTAAAAGTCAGAAAGCTTTCAGAAAGAGCATTCAGAAACGCTTTTTAAAATTATTTTTCTGAACTTTTCACATTTATTTATATAGAAGAAACTCTTATTATCGAAAAAAGTAAATTTAAGCAATATATGGTTAATTGATACCAAATTTTTTTTTTATAAAATAGCACTATCAGTTTGTCATTTCTATTAAAATACACAATGACTTTTGTTTCGACGTCAACACTTGCCTACACAACAAGAATAATGCGCAATAACTTTATTCCGAAACAACTAAGATTAAATACGCAATTTCATTTCAAAAATGCAACATTTTTTGAGGGGGACGCATACACATTTGATATGCACAATCGCTTTATTTTTTTAAACGACTGCATTTTCAGAAGCGGATTTAAGCATTATGTGGACGCATTTCATAAAATTCTTTAAACGTGAAGGTCTCACCTGAAGCCGTTCCCATTTCGTACAAATAAATCGCTTCGAGATTATAAGCGCGGCAAGAAACACATTAAGAAAAGGGGAAGAGAAAAATTAAGAAAGGAAAAGGCCATAAAAAAAAAGGAGGGACGCAGCGGGAACAAAACGAAATTTACAGCATTTCTCGTAAAAGACTCCTCCAGAAATAAAAATTAATCGTCTTGGTCGAGAACAGTTTTTAAGCGAAAAGAAATTCCGGCGATAAGGCATGGGTGGTTAGAGTCGGTTCGCAGTTAAAAAAAAAAAGCCTCCAGTGCCAATAGAAACGTGGAAAGCAATTTACTAAGAGGAAAAAGTCTTCATTTTAATTGAGAAATTGACACTTAACGAATAACTGAAATGAAAAAAAAAAAAAAAAATCTCGATATTAAAAGGATTGTTGACAAAGATTTTTAAAAATGTAGTCACCGAAAGGAAGATTGGTGAAATAACTTGTTGTCATACTGAAACGGGGAAAAATTGTCGATATTAAAAATGCCGTTGATTGAAATGCTTAAAAATAATGAACCAAAAGTTTTTAGTTTAGTTATATTAATATCCTGTTTGAAGCAATACAATTTTGAACCGCGATCAGTTGACGAGGACGGCACCTGAGCTGGCACCCTCCTCTCCACACCACACCACACCAGCGGGAGGACGTTTGGTCAGGACGGATTTAACATGCAACATACCCCCTTACACGACGGTTCTTCGGTGGAATCGGGTCTCGAACCTGAAACCCTACGGTTCCGAAGCCAAGACCTTACCACCAGGCCACCGCGGCCCTAATGAACCAAAAAAATGATTGGTAAGACAATTTGGTTGCTATTGTGTAGTGAATGCATGAATTGAGAAGGGATTTCAATAGTAAGCGGATTATCTACAATAGATTTTAAAAATAGTAAAAAGAGAAGTGAAAGGGCTTTGAAAAGCATTTTATTGTTGTATTGTACCGAAATTTAAAGTGATAAATAAAAATTTGATATTAAAAAGTTGAATGATAAAAAATACTTCGAAACGTTGAGGCAAGAGAAAGTGGTAAAATAAGTTTATTGTCATGTTAATATAAATCACTAATTTAGGAAGAAATTTTGATGATAAAAGGATTGTTGGTAAAGATTTTTAAAAGCATGGTCAAAACATTAACAATAGAAACAATAGAAAACATTGTTGATTGATTATTTTCTATTGGTGACTACGATAGAAAACAATGTAGATTGTTGATAAAATAATTTTTCTGTCGCATTTTATCTATTAGCTAAATGTGGAGGCTTTGATACTGAGATGATTATAGCTGAATTATTTCAGAAGTATGGAAATAAGAAAACTTGAGAAAAGCTTTATAAATTTATATGATGAAGAATAGATGTGGTAAGAAAAAAACTGGATATTAAAAGAACAGTTGATGGAATTTTTTAGAAAATTTCATTATTAAAAGGAGAATTTGGGAAATGTTTTTTATCTGCAATAAATGAATAATACAGCTAGAGGAGAATTTTAATATTAAAAGGAGTTTTAATGACTTTCAAAATTGAAAACTGATACGTAAAATAACTTCATAATATGTTTCATATTACATGAGAAATAAAGCAATGAATAAATAAAATGGGAAAAAATTTAAATGATTGTTCACAAACAATAAATAAAAGCATGCTCACTAAAAGGCGAAATTCATTAAAACAACTTTATTTTTTTTTATTGTTGAAGTAATGTTTTGCTTTCCTATTATTTTCTAAGTTCATTTATTTCAAAACATTAGTATATTTTAATTTAAGTATAGTGGATGTTGTCAGCTCTCAAGACAATAGAACGGAATTAAAATAATTGCTCTTAATGAAGAACAACATTGCCAATAAAAATGGATAGTAAGTACACAAGCAGTATAAGATGCCTCATATAAATTTCCAGAATAAATTGGCACTGAATTTTAGCGGCATTTTTTTATTTTCTTGGGGTTTGAATATCTTACAAGGTAAGGAAAAAATTAGAACGTTGCTGGCACATGAGAATTCAAACCAGGATACTTAGATGGTAATAATTTTTAATGTATTAGCAATCCAAGTGGGGGAATGCTTTTGGAGGCTCTATATTATGAATATAAATCGCATAATTACTGGATTTACGCTTAATCCAGTTGTTCTATACATTTTAGTATTTCGTCTTAATTATATATGAATATACATGACATCATGTTCTGGTGAATTTTGCCCTTCATCTAATGAATTTTGGAATTTTCAATGGCTAACACAAATATATCTTTTCAAAATCTATTTTGTTTAGGAGACATGATAATTATAATATGGAACGTCCCAAAGTACTTAATTCTGGCTGTAGCATGAGTGTGGTTGTGAAAGGATGAAATTCCCTTTTTGTGTGAAAAGTAATATGCAGTCTAAATTTTTAAACCAGAATTTTAGAGAAGAATGATCATTTTAGAATCATACATCGTCATGCTGATGATGTGTGATTCGGCTACCTGCTTCGAAATAGTCATAGCGAAAAAGGAGCTAGAACCAAATTTTATTGAAACACCGAATAATTGAAAATAAAATAAAAAGTCACATCATGTGCATATACCTATTTTTAAAATCCACATTTTATTTTTATTTTTGAAAAAAGTATTTTGTCATATTTTGGTTTCATAGTTAATTTTTGTCTTATTCTATAAACTTTTCTGCATGTCGTTGGACCTCAATATCTGTTATTCTGCTTCTGGTACTTACTTCATTCTCTTAATTTTTTTTTTTTTTTGCTTCATTATACATATACATCATTTTCTAGAGCTAAGAAACGGATACAATAATAATAATAATAATAAAAAAACAGAAATATCTTGTTTAAGGCATGAGCTGCATTTCTGTTCCATAAGGAAAATATGAAAGCTCCAAATTATAAGCTTGGTGCAGTTAATTACTGTTATAGTACATCGAATCTAATTGAGTCATAAGACATGTAATTTTGAAACAATGAATTAAAAGCAATCTTGTGTCAATTTCAGTTTAGTTGTAAATTTCTTCCGAAATGTATTATCCATTATAATACTCTCAGGTCTAAAATCTGGATAACCTGTTTCCGTGGTAAGAAAAAAAAATGGAGAAGACTGGACTTATTCAGTTAGTCATTGGTCATCACACGTCATGGGACCATCGCGTGTGACGTATGAGTATGTGGGAGAGAAAAAGACATAAGTCAAATAAAAAGGAATTCTGTAAAGAGAAAAATGACAGAAAAAACTCGGGGATGAGGTAGGGGGAGAAGATAGGATCTAAAAGAAAAAGCGAAACACGGTACGGGGAAAATTCCTTTTTAGAATTGCAGAAAGCAGAGTGGTGGTAAAAACAAAAGCAACGTTGTTAACGCAGGTGCTTTCATGTACTATTTATTTTTCACTTCTAGGGATGGGGTGGGGGTTGTATTCGAATGGTTTGTTCGCGTGACTGCTGACGTCACGAGACTCCCACGCTACCCCGAATTGATTTTACCAGGATTCCACCCCCCTTCCTTAGGAAGTGAAAGATGGACCCGGAAGGCCCTCCGTCTTGCATTAGATAGTGGCGTGGAGGGAATTATCCGCAGAAGCAATTAAGGGACGTGCGCAAGTTACCGAAAGGTGGAACTTTTCAATCTTCATTACATCGGCCGGATACGGACTGAAAAGTTTAATAGCAATGGGAGGAGAGGGTGGAATAACTGAGCGAAGAAGAGATACAATCAACGACTTCTTGCTGCAGTAAGTTTTTAACTTGAAACAAAGACACTAGATGATTAGGGTTGCCTGGCTGCTTTGTTTTGCAATTGAAGATTTTGCCAGTACTGTATTCCGGCTTAATTGGCTCAATATTATTACCCTGCATTATTTTTTTAAAAACAAATTGTGGAATACATTAACTTAGAAATAAACCGGAATATCGATTGGCAGTGACAAAAAATATGCTATTATGGACTCCCTACTGTAATTAGTTTCTAGCCTAAAACAAACAAACTGAACAATTAAGGCTACCACGTTCTTTTACTTTGCATTCGAACATTTTGCCGCAGAGCTTTGTCGACTTCATTGACCAATTTCTTTATTTTGAGCTAAAATTTTTAACGAGTTATAATTCGATGATTAATTGCTGTATGTGCTTGAATGATTACTGGTTACGTTAAAACAGATGCAATCAAGAGCTTCTTGTGCAGTTAGGTTTAAGTTATCGGCATTGTTTATGAGATGGAGGTTTCTTCTTATATACAGCCGATCACCACTGAACGAAACAGTATCGACAGGATTGTTAGGTAGAAAGCTACCGGTATCGATACATCAGTTACTTTGATTTCTGAGATTTTTCTAATGCATGTAGTTTTCTTTATTCTTTCAACCAATTAATGTTTTTAGTAAATTGCGTAAACAAGTGATTAGTTTTTATTCATGTATAAGTGACAATTGAAAATTTTTACAAAATTATTTTGGCAAATACTGAATTTTTTTTATCATAATAAGCGGTTTTTCGAAAATTCAACCTTGCTTATCGATTTCAAGAATCTGGAATCAATTTTCATACTTCAAAAAAAAAAATCGATTTTATTGCTTTTAACCATAAACCAGAGACAAAAATCAAAGAATTGATTCAGTTACTTTATAGCTTGAAGCAAAGGCAATGTACGATAAGGTTGTAGCCAAGCAATTATTTTGAATTCGGAGATTTCAGCGTTTCATATTGATTTCTTTATTTGGCCACTTACCTTTAGCTTGTATTAAATTATAATCCTTTGAATCATATATAAGTATGTTTGAAAGATAGCTGATTGCACTCGGATTCATTTTTCTCCCCATTAGATAGATAATGAAGAACTTTTTTCAATATTCAATTTTTGCTTGCGAACTCAACAATCTTATTGCGTGATGTTAAGTATCTATAGGCGATTTTCAAAAAAACATATTTTGGCTTTATTGATTTCATTAAGAGTAAGTCATTGATTCTATTCATGCTTAAAGATATCAAAATCAATGGATCTAAATATATCTGTCTCAGGAAATTAATTTACTCATTTGTTTTACATATGATTCCAATAATTAAAAAATTTTTGACATCTACACGCATTTTTGACCTCTTTTTATCAAACAATACTTTTCTGGAGTCAGCATTTAAAATAAAATATTGACCTTGGTACCTCATTGTGTAAGAAAAATGCAGATAAAGACTTATTTTATGCACCTTCTATTTTTCACGTGGATATTTTTATCTGAAAAATTAAGTTTTAAAATCTATTGATTAAACTGATTTCTCATTCGATGCATGTTAATACTTAACATCTAGAAAATAACTTAATTTAATTAAATTTATTGTTTTTGCTATAAAAAAGCATACATGAAAAAATAAGCATATTTTAAATTTAAACTTGAATAAAATGCTTGGCTTTCTTATTGGCCATTTATGTAATTCGATGAATTTCTTCAAACTTGTTACTGTATCCGGACGCTAGCATTTTAATTGTTTGATATTTTTTTAAACTTACAAAATCAATTTCCTTTTATAAGCTATTAATCCAAATGCTTGTTACTTTGAGCGTTTGTAATAATTTTTTAGATGTTGCTTAAATAATTATTTAGATTTAGAAAACACAGATGAATTTTTTTTTTTGCTATTCTAACAAATTGTCATTTATCATAAATAAATAAAAAAAAAACATCAAGAAAAAAATAAATTTGAGCTACAATTGGAGTTATAGCGGCATTTGGTATATTGTGGCAACATACAACGACCACATATTACAAGCAACAATTTGAGAGTAGCTGTAACTAATCTTTAAACTAATTTTTCTCAATAAAAAATGTTTTGGCAAATTAGATAATATTTTGATACAATTTTGCCGATTTGTATCACGCAAGTTAATTTTTTAAAAGTTTAAAACAAATGTCATATTTCCAGCTCCTTTGATGGTCTTAAAGATTTTTTTAAAAGCCAAACTAAAAGTATATTTGAGAAAGAACATTAAAAATATGCAGTTATTGAGGAAAATTATTTCAATATAAAGAGATTTCTCCAATAATGTTTATGATGTTTTTTTTAATATCTTACAATAGTTATTTATTCTTTTAACGTTTATAATTTTATTCCTTACTATTTATTATCATCAAAATTTTTATTGTATAAAAAGAATAAAAAACATAGAAATATGCTAATATAAACCCATTAAGTATTACAAAACCTAATATTTATTATAGAGCTTTTGTTTCCGTACAAAAATTTAAAAAAAATTATCAGAATCAATTTTATCATAGTAAATAAATATAATTATTGTTAAATAAAAGATATATCATTAAACGAAGGCTTATTTTCCTATGAAATAGAATCTTGAAAAAGTATTAAAAGCTATACAAATTTTAATTAGTCCTAAATTACATATTCACAATTTAAGTGAGCCGCTTTTTCGAAAAAATATTATTTATGGAACGAAATCCCAACTCTAGGTTGAATGACTATTTTTCAGTCGCTGAGTTACACGAGAAATTTCATTTATAACCCTATGAAACTTCTTTTTATTTGAATGAAAAAAGCATAAACCAATGCGAACTTTTCCCCTAGCGTCTTATCTTAAACTAACACTCGAATCTCCAACACTAATTTTCCCAGATTTAAGTTTACTGGCACTTTCGCAAAACGTATAGCGTTTCCAAATTTTTTTTTCATTTTATTTTAAATCGTATAACCATTTTTATTTCAAACTTTTTCTTACAAACATCGCATACATACACTCTTGAAAACCTCACTACATAAAATTCAGTTTTAAATGCGTAACAAACGAATCCATACCAGAAAAATAAAAAAAATATGGAGAAAGAAGGAAGAGCTGAAAAATAAAACTAGCTCGCGAGAGGCATCTGTGAAAAAGAAAAAAGAAAGAAAAGCGTTGAAAATGTATCATACCGACTGAATAACAGGATAAATTAAGTTCTAGTCTGTGGTGACAGGGGGAGAGATATTCGCATTCAAAAATAAATTTCATAGCGCCGAATAAAAACCTCTCAAGTTTCTGGTCGTCTATGGCAGCTAGCTACTCATATGCATTTCTTTCTCCGCGTTCTTTTCATATGTATATAGGATCGCGTTTCATTCCAGAAACGAAGGGAAGATTATGAAAGCTTATACGGATTGGGAGAGATAAAAATCTCGTGAGCAATTTCTGGTTTCATTCTCTGAAGTATTCCATCAAGTACCTTTACGATTTCTTCCAATGTATTTATGAATAAAATAATGCGTTTCATCCCTTCACGATATATATCTGCTCTGAGGTGTCATTCTTATTTCTTTAAACCTTTTCTTGCTTGCTGCGTTTAAATTTCACTCGGAGACAGTTCTGAAAAATAAAATTTGAGCCGTTTTAAAACAAAGCCGTCAATTTTTGTAAAAAATGTTACAAATGAATCTGAACTTTTCTTCTCCCCCCCCCCTCCACACCAACACATGGTGTATATTTTCAGAATTTTGAAGTCTTTTTCGATTCGTTTTCTGGAAGTAATCATTCTTTGTGTGACAACGCTCGAGGACAAATTATTAAAAATTAAAATGGGAATAAAATATTTTGTAATTTTATAGAAAAAATTAAAAAGTCGAAATGAATGCACAAAATGTTACTAAAAACAAAATAGTAATTAAAAACGAACAGACTAGGAAAATTTGAAAGATCGGATTCATTAATTCTAAGTAGGATATTATTTATATTAAAATTCAAATTCTTAAATCGTAATATGCTTCTGAAAGCATAAAAAAACCTTAAAACATGGGCATCCATTCAATTTACCAGCATTTAGAATAAAAATAGAAATTAGAACCAGGTTAGTTTAACCTATTTTATTAAATTCTACTAAATAAATATGTAATGCTTCAAATAACTTTAACACTAGACTTTAAGCAAATCGTCAGGAATAACTGTAAAGATTGAATAACAAATTTTTCTGGAAGTTTAATGGCTAAAACGAATCAAAATCCAATGAATTGTATCAGTAAGATCATTAAATGTTTTTAATGAGTTACGGATGATTACTATAAATGATATAATAACATGATAAATCCTAATATTTTTTTCTGCCGTTATTCTATTTATTTATTATGCTAGCATCAAATGAAGTTTAAAGTGATGTTCAAATATGTGAAGGGCATGAAACTATAGGTTTGTGTAATTAGATAAATAAATGTGTCAAAAGATAAATAAATTATTAGAGTGCATATATATATATATATATATATATATATATACACAAGGTCAAATACGTCGCCAAAAAGTAGAACTAGCTTTTATTCCCTTAAATATTGTACCATATATTTACAGTTACAGAGTTTCATTAAAAACGGTAGGCAACTACATGAAAACCTATTAGTAAAAAGTAATAAATAAAAGTTTAAAACAATAAATTTTTATACACCTGCTTCCCAATGTGTAAAAATGTCAATTAGTAAACTGTTTCGCTAATATTAAACTATGTACAACACACACAGGAATCGTCCAGGTTGCATCTGACTGCAGTTCAAAATTACGAGGTCCGTCCCCAAATAGCCCTAGTGTTGCTTTAAAACGGGAAGTTAATATGACTAAACCAAACAAACACAAAGTTTCACATTTCTATCAACAAAAATTACAAAAATATGCTTATTTTTAAATTTAAAGAGGTAATCAAAAATTAAAAGAAAAACATTTATTACAGAAATGCAGATTTATTCCATGCAGAAAATTGTCATATTAAAATATTTGTCTAATATTTCATTATCCAATCGTCACGATATCAAAGAAATTTACTAATCACGCTTTATGTTGTTCACTTCGATTGATCAATAGTTGCAACATCGACTTCACAAAGAAGGGAAGATAAATTCGAGAAATGTATTTCATAGAATGTATTTACATTTAATGTATTTCATAGAAGTTTTGGAATGCCGAGCAAAAATAAATAAATAAAATAAAATTCTTTGCTCGTTTGGATATGCTAACGATTCATTCTGTATGTAATAATCCCCGCCTAGTTGTAGAAGAATGCAAATGTCGTCTTCTAAATTCTCGGCATCCTTCGAGGAGGCGGTTTTACAGAATGGTTTAGCGATTGCAGACTACAGGATCCTTAATTTCCGGGCGAAGAACGGGGAAGATGAGGCATTATATATGTAATGCAGAAATTGACATTTTGTCTTATTTTTCAATTCATTCACAGATTAATGTACGAACAGTGAGTCCAGAGTTCAGAATTCCAAATTGACAGTATAGAGAACGTTATGATTTGTATCCCTATTCATGAAGTTATAGACTATTACAACAATTACATAATCAATTACACAATCGACGTATAGAATAATGTAATTGAGTTCTGTTTTAGGCAAAATCAATCTTTCATTTCTGAGAAATGCAAATTGGACAGACGAGTGTTGCTTTAATTGAGATAGAAAAATTAAATTTAAAAACGATCACTTTTGGAACGGTAAAAATTCATTCTTCCTACAAAAGGCTCAGCATCAAAGACAATTTTCTATAAATGTATTGCATGTCATTTTTAGATACACTTTGATTGGTTCCATTTTGTATAACAATATGCTGAATGATGATCGATATATTCAGAAAGTTTCGATTGGTATTATGTTTACATGAATTGGCTTTGACAGTAGCTGTAGATCTCTGTAGGTTTTTGTCGACGATTTTTTTTAAGTGTCTTTAAGTTACAAGAGATGAACTCGGTCGCATAGGTTAAAAGAATGAAATTTTGTATAAGTATCAAAAACGTTCATTTTGAACAAAGTTCTAAGTTTTTCAATTAATGCATTATTTGACCATTTTTTAAAAATTTCATTACAGTTTATAAATACATTATTATTTTCAGGTTTTGCTCTTTTAATAAAATTTTGTGATATGTATATCGACCCTGAAAATTACAGCTAAAGACTTCCACGAACAACGGTCAGAGGTTTGGAAAAGTGGTCTAGGTCGATAAATTTGCTATTTAATATCTCATCAAATTTTTCAGATAGAGCCACGAGACAGTGTATATGCGTAGATGGATATAAGAAAAATATTTTACTGACTGATACTATTTAGCTATGGGGGTCTGTATAAAAATTTAATTTTTGTATCCTTCTACAGGAACCAAAGCATTTTCATACATTTGTATTCCTTATTTGATAAAACTTTACATCTTGAAGTATATGTCCAACTGCAATAGGTAAGCAAACAAACGGTTGTTCCATTTTTTTTGGGATACCCTGTATATTCACATTCTTTTTTATCCTTGAAATGTTATATTTGTCATATATTCGCCGTTATATTAAAATACTGTACGTCAAAATCTGTGCAGTAAAGTATACAAAATTTAAGTGTTTCAGTTGAATATATGGCATTTTTTGACAACATAAAACAATTTGAGAGCAGATGCACTACCCTGGATAGATATTTCACATCAATCCTTATTTCAGTAAATTTGAATAGCAAATAATCTGTATTAACGAGAATAAAAATAATTAGCCTGTTTTTTGTTGTTCGATTGACAGAAAAATTCACATTTATTTCAACTTTTAAGCTGTTTTTTAAAAATTTAATTTTTTAATACTATTTATAATTTTCAAATAGCTTATTTTCATACGCCACATGGGTATATTGATAAAGTGGATTTGATCAAAATTTATTTTTTTGGATAGTTTGAAAGTCTAAAATTCATCTTAAAACTTTATCTCAGTTAGTTATATCATTGAGAAGAAACTAAACGGTAATTAAAAGATTTTACTCTGGTTTCATGCCTTTAAATTTTACTGGGATGTTTTTATTTATGTCTATTAGTAAACAACAAATGCAATCTAAATGTAAACTATTGAATAAATAATTTGATGATTGGTTTGTCTCTTCCAAATTCAGATTTGCTTTTCCCCATGAAAATCATAGATTGTAATCTATTCTATCAAACTTCAGTACTCACTTAAAACTTCTTCCTCCAAAACTTTTTCCTTCAATATTTTGTATAAAGATATTTAGTGCTCTTGCCTGGGATAGTGTTTTAGTTATTACATTCATTATTTCGGCAGATAATATTACAGCTTAACATATAAACAACAATTTGCTTTGCTGTAAAGGTATTTAGCAGGTTGTTGTATATAAATAATGTTTAAAGATAGTTCACAATATTACATAGAAAAACTAAAAATTGTTCGAGCATGGAGGCTTAAATCAGTGATCCTTTCTCGCCCTTTTCCCTGTGATAAAACATTTAAAGATAGTGATATCAACAGCCATCACTTTCTATTTAGATAAGCCATGGTCTTTAAAACGATTCGATAAATATCCATATCAATTGAAGCATCCTCCTCCAATTGAGGTTTCTTTTTCTGGCAATGGCAACGTGTTTATTGTTGAAATCTGAAACTGCATTGACTGGCAACAACATTTCACACCACCTTCCATTTAACTGCGCAGTTAAGAAGGATGGGATATGTTGTTTCCCGAGCTGAACAGACCCCGAAAATTCCATGCATTGTTAAAAGGGACTTTTCAAAAGGGAGCTTAATACTATTGGAAACGATGTAGGAAAGCGTAGCGCACGCCATCGATTTTACCTAGCTCACAATCCCCCTACTCAACTTTATCACGCTCCACTACAACGGTCAATCCCAATCGACTACTCCGAGGCAATTGTGTGGGGTAAAAACCCCTAGGGGGCTGAGAAAGGGAGAGAACTACCGTTGATCACACAGACGGGGGACTCTGACAACAATGACCTTACTTCTGTTCCAAAGAATTTTCAGAGTAAAATCTTTTCTTGTTATGTAATCTTCAGGTCTTGTCTCTTTTGAGCTGCAAAGCAGTAAGCAGTTGAAATTCAATAAACAACGGTTTTTTTAAATGTTTTTTTAGGTAAAATGTCTTCATGGTTCCATGTATTGCATATGCATAACTTTCAGCTTTGATGTTTCCTTCTATAGGATTGGACATATAGAAAGGGCTAGGCCAAACCATTGGACGCTAATTCTACAAAAATCTACTTAGTTTTAAAATAACCTGGATTTGTCTTACTTAAGATTTATTTTCATATTAGTTTATTCTTAAGACGAAAGACACATGCCATGATCAAACTGATTAGCCCTTCTTTGCGTGACGATGGAAATTTCAATCATAACATTTAGGGAACAGAAAGTTCAAAACAAGTGTACTGTAAATTGGTTGTTACTGGCAACTTTTTTCACGACTATTTTGTTATAAGAAGCGTAGCTGGCAAATAAATAAATAAATAAATAAATAAATTGTACAATTATTATAGAGGGTTTGAGCTTGTCATTCCGCTATTTGTTGTGGTTGGAAGAAACGTGCGATTTCTTGAATGTTTTTTTTTATAACTAATGTGAGATTTTTGGGCTAATAAAAGCTATAACGATTGGAGAAATTTAGAAGAGAGGGACATTGAAGATTTTGTACGGAGCTTAACACGTAAATTTACAAGATGGTGGATATTTCTTTCGTACTGTTTTTTAATTATTTTATATTTTATATTTATACTGGGATTCTTTTTAAACATTTTCCTTTTAATCTAGGGCATGAATTATATCACTCTGATTTATTTCACAAAAAACGAAAAAATCAGGTAAAGAACGGTTAAACAAGTTAATATGTAGGACAGGTAAATTAAATTTTGAACGTGAACTGTTACATGCAGGTATATAAGCAAGATAGTTAGCTAAGGAAATTAGAGAGATTAGATCAAAAAACCATCTATTTTCTCTAATTTATGGAAATACAAAAGATTATTTCTTTCTAAAATAACCTAGATATCTGGTGGTTAATAATCGGGGAGGGGGAGGTGTATAGATGCTTTTGATACAAGTCTTAGAGGGGGGCATGGAGACATGTTGTTTATTTTTCTTTTTAAAGTGAGCTATCATAATGGGATGAAAAATGATGTTTTTCTGGGGTGCCTTTTACACTTAAAATCACTGATGACTATGAGAAAATAAAATCCTTATATTATGCACCGAGTACTCGTATCAGCTACCGTCGTTACACCCTGCAAGATATATGTTTTAGTTCAGAATTTGTTTCCATATGAAAAACGTAACTCGTTAGATAAAAATATCCCATCACGGCAGATTAACTAAATTATAAGGCGGTTTAAAAACGGTTTATATATCTTGTTGCTAAATTTTGAATTACTAAGTTAGAGATTACTTTAAGATCTTATTTTTCTCTTTAAAGCAGTGCTGCAGTAATAACAATCATAAAATTTCTTTTCATTATTTTTTCGAAATCTTATTTGATTTTAGAGGAGAGTGACGAATTTTTTAAATATTGATTGATTCATTCAAGACACACTGGTTTAAATTGAAAGAAATTTTTAAAAAATTGTCAAACGTAACCTAGAAAGCAAATTTTTCGTTGGTTACTTCAAACCCATAGCCATTACATAAATGCCCTAAAGTCATTGATGAAACAGTTATGAATATTTAGTTATGGCGGCACATCTAATAGTTAAAAATCGCCTACATTTTGCATCATGCTTGAAAAAGGGTCTAGTCCCGGTTTCCTCTGCGACGAAAAATTGCGTTGATTATAGTTAGTGCAGCTTTCTATTGTTTCACAACGGATTCTAAAACCCTCCGTGCTTTTGCGTATCCATTAGGATGGGTTTAACTCGATAAAATAAGGGTGAGAGGAAAGATGAAAGAAGGATATATTTATATTTTACTATAAAATAAAATGCCGGAAATCTGCACATCCTTCCGCGTCTCACTCCTTAGTGAGATGGAATCGTCAAAAAATGGTCGTCTCAGGATACTGAAACGAACAGTATATCATGGAATAAAGCAGATAAAATACTGCAAATAATAATAATAATAAAAAAAACTTCCAAGTTTCAATTGCATTGAGCTATTTTATTCTTAAATCAATTTTTACATTTTATATTATTGCTTGTGTATTATATATCATTATGTTTATTGCACTCCATCATATGAGAAAATGCAATACGATGGAAGAATATAAATATTTGTAATATTATAAATAACATAACCATAACACATCACCAGGTGTTATCAAACATTTCCGTTGGATATAAATTCTCGTTTATAACAAGGAATGCGTTAAACAATAAAAGCGGCATTATTCTACTTCCATTAGTAATTTAAATCACGTTTTGATTACAAAAGGATTAAGACATTTTTTGAAATGCGAAATGTACACAAATTAAACAAACTAATACTCGCAGCTTATTTTCAAGTTTAAATTTCTCTGCATTATACGGTTGCTCTTAAACACGTTTTCGGGATTCGTATTTATTTAAGATTTTTACACTCAACTGGTGAAAGCAAACCCATTTGTTCATTCGATTTTAAAGTGTGAAAATTTTTATAACACGGAATCTTTGTACAGCAGACTTCTTCATTTAATAAAACAGCGCAGAAGAAAAAATTGGAAAGGTCAAGTGTTACAGAGATAGAAATGTTTGAAGTACTACCTACTTTTATTGAAATTCACTAATTAAGTATACCTAATTTGTTATTTTAATTAATCTAAGCTAATTAATTATTCATTGCAGTTTTTGTACCAATTGTTTAAAGATATTTGGTTCTTTAAAGGATTTTGGGATGTAAGTCTTTTATCAATTTCCACTGAATAATTCAGTTTTAAGATGTATAAAATACCTCAAGAACTGAAATACTTTAAAAATTTTAATACAGTATATTTTTATTTAACTTGAATTGTTTTAGGTTTGTAAAATGGAATTTTCATTCGTTTTTTTTAATACACATGAAATTTGACATTTTCTATTTAAAAATTCGCGTACATACGTGTATTCAATGAAAATATACTATTTTAATATTTTTAGAACTTAATTATCGGTTAATGGGTTAAATTAACAAAATGTTTTAATGTAATTAAAAGATTGTACCAACTTGAATTATTTTATGTTTGTAAAATGGCCTTTTAAAATTGCATTTTTATTCGTATTTTAATGTACAAGATATTTGAAATTTTCTATTTAAAAATTCGTTAAAAGATGTATATGTTACGGCCAATTCGTGAACTGGCCAAGAGGTTTCTCCAAAATCCGAAATACTTGCAATTAATATTTATTTTCTACTTTGGCTGGCCATTTCGCGAAGTGGCCAGGATTCCTTGGCCAAAGCCCGATGTGATAATCTATACTTATAAATAAAGTTCAATGTGTGTTTGTGTGTGTTTGCGTGTGCGTGTGTGTATTGGCGCTCTACAGTCCAAACCGTTTGACATACAGTTATGAAATTTGGCATATATATACCTTGGAGGGCGGGAATGTACACCGTGGAGCAATTTTTAAAAATTTTTAATTAGAATTTTAATTAAAAACTAAGCGTAATTTCGGCGTTTTGTCGCTATAACCAGAAATTAATACAGCACAAAATCGGTTTTTGCATCAAATTAAAGTTCAAAAAATTATCTTTTTAATGATACCAATGTTTTAATTTATAAATTATTCTTACATTTTTAATGAATTTTTAAAGAAATATTTTAACCATATTTTTCAATAATATATTTCACTCAAAATAAAAATAAAATTTAATCTGCATGAGCACGTCAAATTAAAAAAAAAGCTTATATCAACGTGTTGCCATCACATTAATAGAAGTTAAAATTAAGAAATAAACCAACTATTATTGCAAATTTAATAAATAAAATTGTAATTTTCGGCGAGTGTCTGTATAAAATGAAAAAAAAAAAAATGAAACAAGATATTTTCTGAAAAGTAAAAGGAGGAAAAGTTTTCTATGAGCTTTGACAATACTAATATTATTAATTCAATAAAACAATTTAATTTATGGCAAACATAGTTTAATATACTTATAATCATTCTAATCAGCGACCATCCGCTAATTTGGGACATACATTTGATAACAAAAAGGTCTAAAGGAACTAAATAATTATATTTAATATAACTTTAGTCAATAAATGCTCCGATGAATCAGGAATTTTAAATTTTTACATAGGTTATCTGCCTTTTGAATCATATTTAACAAAATATTCTTCAGACACCAATATTTTAAATAAAAATTGTTGAACTCCAACCAACTAAATCAATCACTAAAACTGACTGATTTATGAAATTTCAATATCACTCTTCTACAAAAACTGGCGATTTTAGACTACTTCTCCGACTGTCTCAATGAAGATATGCTTATCTTCTGCGAGGATTTCTCGAAAGTGATTGGCCTGTGATTATGAAAATGTTGATTGTTCTAAAATTGATGCATAAAAACTTCATAAATCGGCCAGATTCATCACAGAAGATAGGGACACTTATTTATTTATTTAAAAGTAGAAGTGTCAAGAGTATTTCGCAGAATATGATTCATTGGGACCAAAGGACTGTAAAATTTAAAATTCGTAATTTTTTCATAAGTTTATTTATTGACTGAAATAAAATATTTTTATTTGCATCATTTAAATCTTTTGAAAATAAAAAACTAATTTTATGATGAGTCAGAGAAATTTTTGTTGAATAATTCTTTAAGATATTGTATAAATTATTCTGCAGTGCGCATATAATTTCACTGCCAAACGACTCAGATTTCAATTTTCTTATTTAAAATAAGACATGGTTAGCTTCAATATAAAAAGCTTTTATATTGATTTCAGTTTAACATTTCCACTTTAATTTAAAGTAGAAATTTTATGGATACTGACAGAACATTAGAGAAAGTAGTACAATGAACAGAACTGTTTAAGGCCTACATAAAAGTATGACTGAATCATAACTACCAAAATATGCAGCACAACAATATTTTTCAGAAATAGCTACTAAGAGAAGAAGTTACATTAATTGAAAATTTTACCAATCATTAACACTGGCAAACCGGCTGGTCGCCAAAGGCGGCTAGTGGTAAATGAATATAATGACATTTATGTATAAAATATAAATAAGGTCATGTTGTAGGTGAAATTCGACAGATGGCGCCAACAAAGAAATGTCTTTAAATGATATTAATAGCAAAACTATATTTCCTTCATATTTGTTTTAATTAGCCCTTATATTTGCTATTTGTCTTTGCAAAAAATTTCATATTTTTGAAGCGATATTTCGGGAGACAAAGTGATCTGGGATCTTTTACATTAGGTCCATGGAGCAGTAAAAGACTAAGGATCACCCTTAAAGGTAATTGAAAACTGAGCACTCAATTTTCCTTTGTATTCATACTCGATACGCAACGCCTTTGCTCAAGATATAATTCGTTCATTTTGACGGACGCAAATCTAATCTTCATACTATTACGTTGTTACAGCATATACGTTCACTGAATAATTTCTATTATGGCTTTAATATGAGAACAGAATAACACGAGAACATATTTTTATATATTACAAGTTTATTTTTAACTCAGAGGTTTGAACTCGTTTCTGAAACAATTGTACTTAAAAAAAAAAAAACAGTACACAGAAGTACTCATTTTTAAATATTTCATTTTTAACAGTGTGTAAAACAATATGCTCTTTATTCCTTTCTTCCTACTTTGACCGATCGTCCCAAGCCACTTCGCGAATTGGCCGGCCAAACCCCGAAATCAAGAAAAGATCGGACATTGGCCGGTAAGTTTGCAGCAACGTTGGCCAGTTCGCGAATTGGCCGATTTCGGGCTTTGGCCGTAACATATATTCAATGAAAATGCACTATTTTAATCTTTTTAGAACTTAATTATCAGTTAATGGATTAAATTAATAGATTAAATTAATTCCAAGAGTGACAATGCCTGCCAAAATTTTCAAAGCAGCTATTTGCCGTCCTTTTATATTAATGTTTTTCGAAATTTTCTTTTTTCTTTTCTTTATTTTTCCTAGAAAACTGTTCTTTAAGATGTCGTTCTCAATATCTTTATGCATAAATATGTGATAAATTTCATATCAACTCTAACGTATTTCAATGAAAAATCAACGGAATTCTTGAAGAAAATTAAATTAATCAATTTAATTATTACATTAGTATCTATTTGTACTAAAAATGCCTCTTAAAATGGAAAATAATACTTCTTTAAAATGGAAAAAGTTTACCAATAACTGGCAATTTTCATTTTTATATTTCCCCATATTTGAAATTCATTTCTTAAACAAAGAATTACTTAAAAAAGCTGTATTTTAAAAAAAATCTTTTTATCATTTTCAAAGATTTTCTATGGATTATTATTCTATGAAATAAACATGAACTTATAAGTAATCATTGATGCCTTAAGTTAACCTCAACCATAACCTGTGCAAATATGATCCTTAAGTTTTCACATTCATTCTATCCCCCCAGAAAACTATTCTTTAAAATACCATTTTAAATTTTCTTTTAATATTTGATCATACATGAAATGGTAATAATTTCATATTAATGTTCACACATTCCAATAAAAAGTAAATATCAAATTAGCATATCGCCTTATTCAGCTGAATAGTTCAGTTTTAGTTTTATTTCTTGTATAATTTATATGAAAACTAAGAGAAGAGAGGAAAAAATCGTTTTCTATTAGTTATGAACAGTATTATGAATGTATTTTAATAATATAACACTTGCATGCTTTTATTAATAAATGTAAAAGACACACACACACACACACACACACACACACACACATATATAACATGCAGTGAAATTTTTTTTAAAGATGTACTAATACCGGTTTAATTTTGATATTTATTTAAATGACTTTAAAAGCAGTAATAAAATTCGTTGAGAACTGTTCAAGCAATTTATGTTTTAAGTAACATCTTTTATGTTTATATTGCTATTTTTTCTGCAAATTCTGCTTTATTTATCCGGCTATGCCAGAAAATACCTACGGAATTATTTGCAAAATGCATATCACTTATTTTTTGCAGTTTATTATTTTACTGTGAAACTTTTGTCGTTATGCTGAAGAATGAAGTTTGAATTATTCATAAACTATAGTAAAACTTATTTTACTTTCTATATTTAAATGCAAAACTCTATCGCTTTTTTGCGTTAACTTGTGAATAGGTAAGTTTTTTTTCGGAACGAAAAAAAAAATCGAGTAATGGTTTTTAAAAAATAAAATATAACAAATAAAAAAAAATTTTTTTTTGGATTAATATTTTATGTTTACCCATAAAATAATTTCTTATATTGGAATTTCTCTAGAAATTCTTATTTAAATTGGAAATACCATGAGAAAATGTCAGTATAATATTCTCCTGTGTAATATCAGAACATTCTGACTAATATTCAGGAAAACTGGACTCAGATTTACAGAAGAAAAAAGTTATGCAGGTATTTTCTTTACAAATATCACATATGTTGTTTGCTTCTTTCCACTTATGTTCCATATAATATAGGATGTCCACTGGAATTTTGACTCAATAGTTAATTTAAAAACCGTTAGGTATGAGTATATAACTAAACCAGAAAAGATATTTTAATTGATATAAATAATTATATATTTGTGTCTTTTCTGTTGATAAATGTGTTGTTGAAAAAAAATTACTAATCTAAACTTTTATACATTCCCTTGATCTTATTAGTGATATTTAACAAAATATTTTTTTAAATAAAGGAGCTCTATTTTCATAATTTTAAATCAATTAACGACAATCTCAAGCTCAAGCTGCCTGTTGATTCACTTATATTCATCGAGCTGTCAGTGAAATGGTCTAAAATAGTTTAGAATTGTTTTAACTTGGTCATATTAACTCGTTTGGTTTGAGAGGACTCAGATTTTGGTTTGAGAGAACTTTTTTCCGAGCTTAACATGTATCTCTCAATAATGTCTTATTAGATATGACTGGTAGAACAGGCAGACTAAAGATTTAGATTTCGTAATTAAGTATTATATTTATTTAACAAAATAATACATAATATAATTCTTTAAGTTTATATTTATTTTAAATTCACGTTTGCGTCGGAAATGACATATCTATCTTTAACGATTTAGAAATTCGTTATTGGCCCACGAATAGGGGGGAGGGGTATTCCTTGTTTTTATCATAGTATGGATACTTTTTACTGTTTTAAACTATTTAGCAAAAATAAGTTACATTTTTGTATTATTGCAGGCAGCATTATTATGCAATTTCGAGATATATTTTTTCTGCAACCCCCGGAAGAATTACAGAATAATTATTTAAATTTATATACACAGAATTTTCTTGTGTATATTTTAAATACTATTTTATTTATATATATGAGTATATGTAATTCATCCATGTATATAAATGAAAAACAATATGCGATATGCTTTTCATTTATGTACATAGTAGTCATAAGGTCATTCTCTACAAAAAAAAAAGTGCTTTATTCATTTACATGTATATCGGTTTCTACGATTACAAATTAATATGAATAATTAAATGTACGAAGCATTTTTAGACGCTAAGTAATTTATAGTACGACACATATAAGCGAACAAATTCATTGCGTGGAATTTTATCAACCAACAAAATAACAAAACACAATTATGAAGGAAACCATAAAAAGATCTAATTATTATTTTTTTTACTTTTAGATTTGCTATAAATTTATCATTTCAGATTATTTATACTTCTTAAAATATATAAATTGAAACTGCAGCTCAAAATTCTCCCTTAAAATATGAATAGGGTGGTTTAACAATTTAGAGTATTTTGTCCCTACTCTTATCAATTTGATTAAAATTATTTGCCTCATAAAATGGAATTGCCTCAGTTAGGGATATTTAGGATTCACTAAATAGAAATAACAGCCAAGTAAATGTTGGAAATCTCCATCGAAAAATGTATCAGCGGAGAATGCTGAGGGCAAAAAACGTCACACAGTTCTTAAAAGTATCGGGGATACTTAGCAACGTTGGATACTAAGAGGTAGACTTTTACGAAGATTCTTTTCACATGGTTAAACGGATTAAAAGATGTAGAACTGAATGAAACAGCATTTCTTTCCTTGGCAACTCTGCCAGCCCTAATGCTGCCTAACTTCATTTAAAACTAGAGGGCAAAACTAGTATATTTTCTTTGAAGCGAAGTGCAGTGGTTTTTGTCGAAAACATCCTTCCAACTTTTTTTCTTGTTTTACTTGTGGAGAATTGCTAACTTGGAAACTAAGGCAGTATCCCGTAATATGATTTTGAGTACTTTTCCGTTGGCTTTCCTAAGCTTTGGACAAAGCAGCGGAAAAAAGAGGCTTCCGATCGAGTTAGGGTGCTTTTCTCTCCTCAGATGTAATTTTTTGTTTCTTAAGACCATTTGAGATTACAGTGGTTGGATACTTTAGAAAACATCTTAAAATGAAGTAAGTAATGTGATGTACTTTCATTCTCTGCCCCAAGGGTACTCATCTTGTTTCTATTTGGGATGGAACTTTTACTTTGAGGACGAGCTTACTCGGTGAGTGAAAATGAGAATATAATGCCAACTCTCTCCCTCTCTTTTTTTCTTTGTAATGGACTGTTTCAATTTAATTTGTTGCACTTATTACGTAGGATAGAAGCTTATAACTTTGGGTATTAGATTCAGCATGAAGGATTTCGGTGTGAAAGTAACGAGGCTGCTTCAGACGTATCAGTTATTGATATGAGGTGGTCTGATTGAGTATAAATTCATGTTTTGCTCGTGGCCACTTATCGGTTATTTTCCATTACTTTTTAAAAAATAAATTCGTAGTGTTTCAGGTTTTTTAAAAATATTTTTTACCATGCCTATATTTTATTGAATGTTTACAAAATATCGTGTAGTTTGAATGAAATGAGGAAATTAGGCTTGAATCCATTGGAAAATTTAGTTAACTCTCTCAAATATGTTTGTTCTTTTCCTGAAGTATTGGTATCAAAATATTTGATGCATGGTGGTTCACTTTTAAAACCACTTAATGAAAAAAAAAGTGCATTCTTAAACTTTAAAAATATGCTTTTTTTTATAGATTAAAAAAACTGAAACTGTTTGAAAAATGATATGTCTAAGTACAAAATACTTTGATATATTATTAATTATCTTTATTATCTACTAATTTATTATTATTTACTTACTTATAAACTTATTTGGTTCTAATAACCATTGTTGCTTTGCTTATGGTCCTATATGAGCTGAGTTTCGATTTTAAAGTTGCTATTATTAAAACCTCTTAAAGATGTTTTAAAATCATTGCAATCTTGACTTTTAACTTAAAGACTAATAAAACTCAATTTGAAATTTGTAGTCTTCTTTGCAAAGTCTCAGACCGACCTATGAAAGAGTATGACCTTGTCGATTTTAGTTACCTTACCGGCATCAATTCTGCAATTATTATGGTTAATGCAACATATAAATTTTTAAGTTTATTTTTCAGATGTGTTTTCGCATTTTTATTTTTAGTAATTGATGGCAGAACTTAGAATTACGCTAAGCGGAAAGAAAGTCAAAATACTAAATACTATCCATTTCTAATACTCCTATTTATCAGGTTTTTATAAAACCTGCTTGCTTTTTTTTTTGCATGTAACCCGTGACAAATCATGGGAATTTCTTTGGAAAATGGTAAAAATTCGATAATTATCTTCCCTAGCAGCAGTTATCACTGTCAAATGTATTTTGACACACGCCTAAGATGAGTGGACAAGCCATGCTTGCAAAATGTGGAATATACTTCACAAATTAAATTTTGCACTGAATACTAGAATCAATGAAGTTCTCAAGGGTTCTGTAATGTACCGTTTAATCATACGACAGGGGTGTTGGCGATTTCTAGCATATCAAACCTTTCCGGTGATTAACGTTATCTTGTGTATTTTGATACAAGGTTTGCAATCTTTAAGTGCAAACACGCTCGCAAAATGTAAAAGGCGTGCAACTAATTTTATTTTACCTAAAGAATTAGAGTTAAATAGATTTTTAAGGGCTCCTTAATATATCATCTAATTACACGACAGGGCAATTTCTAACACCTCAAAATCTCTAGTAGTGATTGACACTGCCGTGTAAATTGTGACAAGGTTTGCAGACATGAGGATCAAGTCATACTCGCAAAAGAATTAGAGCCAACCAAGCTCTCAAAGGTTTTTTGGCAGGTCGTTTAATAATACGATGGAGGTCTCAACGATTTTTAGCACTTCAGAAGATATTTATTAATATCAAGACATTTGAGCCTAGTATCATGCCTTTGCATTTCTTGGCGTGTTACGCCTTCAAAGTAAATAAATAAACCTAACCACTTTAGCTTAAAGAAGAGAACGAAATTTCATGTTCAATTTCAATAAAGAAGAGAACGAAAAACGGAGCCAGTTCTGATTTGAAGCAAATCTTTTGTCTGCGATTCCTTACATGCCAAAGCAAGAAAAATCTCTATTCCTAGAGACGCAAAAAGTAAAAGCTAATAATTCTGAACACAAGAAGAAACATCTTTTTCGTTAGGACTGTCATTTGGAAATCTTTCAGCGTGATCGATCTCCTTCCCAGAAAATGCTCTCAACCACTAACAAAGTATATAAGGTCGATAGACCACCCCAAATCCTAAGTTAGATTCTCACTCTTAAAGGTGCGAAATAAGTTGGCGCTTTGACAAGCGGGGAGGTCGAAGAAATATGACCGTCCTATGAGCTATGAGTGTTCAGCTTTGACTTGGTTTCGTCTTTCCTGTACAATTGAAAATGGAATGCAGTCAATTCGTAGCAATCGAGGTTTTGTTGGTAAAAATGGTTTGGAGGAAATTGTTTTGTAACATTACGCTTAATTTTCTGTGATGTGTTGTCAAAATAAACATTATGAGTAAACATTTTTTTTTTATTTTTTTTTTAACTGAACGTGTTGATTAATGTAGATGGGAGGAATTTTGAAAATAAAGTGATTCGAATTTGTAGCGATAGTTTTAAGAAAATTATTCTGTGCTAATTATACTAATAATAAATAATATTGTCACGTAGAACTATAGTATAGAACTTAATGACACACACAAGAAGCAGAGATAAACCAAGTTATTAACTCAACTCAGAACTGAGAATACAGTAACTGACAAATCTTCTGCTTTTATTCAAGCAGAGAAAGTTCCAGAATACTCTTCTGGAGACCGTAAGAAAAGTCCAGAACACTTGTCTGGTAAACTAAAGAAATGTCCAGTATCTTCTGGAACATGAAATAAAGGAAAACATAAAATCAAGGAATTAAGTATTTACATATACTATTAATCACATTGTCTCTAGCGGGATTCGAACCCAGGTCTCTTGATCATGAGACCAGTGCCATGGCCATTCGGCCATGGAGATTCGACAGTCGTTCTTCAATGCGGCACTGCTCCCTCCTTAGAAGAACAGCGTCTCGATGTTATGACATTTCATTGTGTTCTAGCTCTCGATCGGGTCACAGGTCCAGTATAAGCTGTAATGTCTTCACGGTGAGTAGTCTCTTGAGAAATGTCTCTTTCCGGAACCTCCATTAAAAAATGTTGGTCGTCTTGTGCTTCTGGGTCATGGTATGGCTTCATGCGTAAAACGTGGACAACTTCCTTCGGTTTCCGCCTTCTAGAATTAGGATCGAAATTGGCTACTTCATAAGTGACGTCGGACAACCGCTTCAAAACTTGATAAGGGCCGAAGTACCTCTTGAGGAGCTTCTCGGAAAACCCTTTTTTACGAACTGGAATAAAAATCCACTCTAAATCCCCTGGTTCGTATGCCACTATCCGATGTTTGGAGTTATAATGCAGGCGATCTTTCTGTTGAGCCTCGAGAGTTCGTGCACGAGCTGATTGTCTCGATTCTTCTGCCTTATTGATCAGATGACTAACATAATCGTCTTCTTGGCCGAACTCGTTGGGGCAGAGAGGAAACATCGTATCCAGAGGCGTTTTAGCTTCTCGCCCATGTAGTAGGTAGAAGGGCGTAAAACCTGTCGTGTCTTGCTTGGCAGTGTTGTAGGCGAATGTGACGAATGGCAATGTCTGGTCCCAGTTCTTCTGTTCGACATCAACATACATAGAAAGCATATCTGCTAGCGTTTTGTTGAATCGCTCTGTGAGGTCATTTGTTTGCGGATGATAGGCTGTAGTCATTCGATGAGTGATGTTGCACAGTCTATTAATATCGGACACCAGCTTGGACTGGAATACTTGACCACGGTCTGTAATTATAACTCGTGGAGCTCCATGTTTCAGGATTATGTTCTCTAGTAGGAATTTGGCTATTTGTGTAGCTTCCGCCGTCGGTAAAGTTCTGGTGACTGCGTACCGTGTCAAATAATCGGTGCATACTACAATCCATTTGTTGCCGTCGTCAGATTTTGGAAATCGTCCTAGAAGGTCGATTCCAATGCGATGGAAAGGAGCAGCAGCTGGTGGAATAGGCACGAGATGACCTGGTGGCTTCTGAGGAATAGATTTTCTCCTTTGACATTCTCGGCAGTGCATCACATATCTTCGAACATTTCTGTACAAACCTGGCCAATGAAATCGCTTTCTTATTCTATCATAAGTCCTGGTGAATCCTAGATGTCCGGCGGTAGGGTCATCATGGAGAGATTCTAGAATACTGATCCTTAAATACTTCGGTATCACTGGTAGAAATTTCTTTCCGGACGGATCAAAATTCTTCTTGTAGAGGACTCCTTCGACTACTTCAAAGTTTCCCAGCCTGCTTGCTTCGGTACTTTGTTGGTCTCTTATTATTCTTGCCAATTCTGGATCTTTCATCTGTTCTTCTGAGAGATTAGTGAATAAAGTGGCACCTATGGAATCCCCATACCATGAAGCATTGACTTTTAATGGGTTTCTGGACAGACTATCAGCATCTTTGTGTTTCCTTCCACTTTTGTACACCACTGATACGTCGTATTCTTGGAGTCGCAGCTCCCATCTAGCGAGTCTTCCAGAGGGATCCTTCAGTCCTGTCAGCTATCACAGGGAATGATGGTCAGTGACGATCTTAAAAGCCTTTCCAAAGAGATATGGCCGAAACTGAGTTATAGCCTATATGGCCGCAAGACATTCTTTTTCAGTTGTGGAATAGTTTTTCTCAGCATTCGTCAGAGTCCGCGAGGCATAAGCTATTACTTTTTCCTTCCCATCTTGGATTTGGACTAATACTGCGCCGATTCCGTCTCCACTCGCGTCGGTGTGAAGTTCCGTTGATGCAGTTTCGTCATAAAGGCCTAAGACAGGATCGGAGGTAAGATCTTTCTTCAAGGTATTAAAAGCTTCCACTTGTTCAGGTCCCCAACAGAATTTTGTGTACCCCTTCAGTAACAACTGTAGAGGTTCGGCTTTATGGCAAAAATTCTTGATAAATCTGCGATAGTAAGAGCAAAGTCCCAGAAAGCTTCTGATGTCATGGATATTCCTAGGCACGGGAAAGTCACTCACGGCCTTTATTTTTTCTGGGTCCGGTCGTACGCCATCACTGGATATTAGGTGTCCCAAGATCGTTATCTCTTGTGCTCCAAAGCGACATTTTTTTGGATTAGGGATAAGGCCGGCCTTCTGGATGCCCTGAAGGACGGTATTCAACCTCTGAAGATGTTCATTTAATGTTTCTGAGAACACCACAATGTCATCTAAATAGCAAAGGCACATTGTCCATTTTAAATGTCGCAGTGGATTAATTATCATCCTTTCAAAAGTTGCAGGAGCATTGCATAAGCCAAATGGCATCACTTTAAACTCGTATAATCCCTCAGGTGTAATAAAAGCCGTTTTCTCACGATCAGCTTCATCGACTTCTATTTACCAGTAACCGGAGTAGAGATCCATAGAAGAAAATTTTTTTTGCCCCCTTCAGGCAATCCAAGGTGTCGTCAATACGTGGTAATGGATACAAGTCTTTCTTGGTAATTTTGTTGAGTCGGCGATAATCAACACAAAAACGCCAGCTTCCATCTTTTTTCCTTACCAAGACGACTGGAGATGACTATGGACTTTCTGATGGTTGAATGATGTTTTTCTCTAACATTTTGGTTACTTCCTCACTGATAGTGCGGCGTTCGGATGGGGAAACTCTGTAAGCTCTCTGACTAATAGGTAAGTGATCGCCTGTGTTTATTCGGTGTTTAACATTGAGTTGGTTTCCGTTCTTGAACGTCCTTTCTTGATCGAAAATTTCTGAAAACCTCTGGAGTAGATGAAACATTCTTTCTTTTTGGTCGATCCTCAAATCCGGAGTTATCATCGTGGTATAATCGATGACACCCAACTTTGCCTTTGAAGTGGTCGTGGAATAAGGCGATCCCTCATCTATGGTATTTACGCAGTCTTCGTGTAAAGGTTCGGCATACCCGATGCACATGCCTTTAGGGATGATCTGAGGTTCTCCTTGTCCGTTGGCAACCCATAGTTCGGCTTTTCCATTAAGGAGCGTAACTATAGTAGACGGAATTGCAACTTCCTTGTTCAAGAGAAGCATCATATTTCCCTCTACTATTACGTCGATAGCTCGAAGGTCCTTACGGCCTAAGACAGTAATCTTTCTGATAGTACGAGCAGGTACTATATAGTCTTCTATTGTGAATAAACGGTTGGAGTCTGCAGTTTGGGATTCTCGAAGGACTTCTTGAAACAAGAGCTCCGAACGACCACAATCTATAACAGCTTGAGAAGCACCCAAAAAGTCCCAACCAAGGATGATATCGTTACTGCATTGCGATAAAACAATAAATTCAAAAGCCTGAGGTCTGCCATTGATTTCGAGACGAAGCGTACATTTTCCTACTGGTCTCACGTAGTTTCCATCGGCGACTTTTAAAAGAATGTCACGTAGAACTATAGTATAGAACTTAATGACACACACAAGAAGCAGAGATAAACCAATTTATTAATTGAACTCAGAACTGAGAATACAGTAACTGACAAATCTTCTGCTTTTATTCAAGCAGAGAAAGTTCCAGAATACTCTTCTGGAGACAGTAAGAAAAGTCCAGAACACTTGTCTGGTAAACTAAAGAAATGTCCAGTATCTTCTGGAACACGAAATAAAAGAAAACATAAAATTAAGGAATTAAGTATTTACATATACTATTAATCGCATTGTCTCTAGCTGGATTTGAACCCAAGTCTCTTGATCACGAGACCAGTGCCATGACCATTCGGCCATGGAGATTCGACTGTCTTTCTTCAATGCGGCAATATTTTATAAAAAGAAGAAAAAATTATCGAAACATTAAGCGGCGTAAAATATGGAAAGTTAAAGCCTAATTCTAAAAGTCAATAAAAATATTTTAAGTTAATGCCAAACATTTACTGTTATTATTAAATATTGTTAAAACAATAATGGATATATCTCTTAATTTTTAACAACAGTGAAATGACGAAAATAATCGAATAGTTCGTCTCCAATATTTATCTCAGTAATTCTTTAAAGATGTATTTCCCTTTTTGATTTCTAGAAGTTAATATATATATATATATATATATATATATATATATATATATATATATAGAGAGAGAGAGAGAGAGAGAGAGAGAATATACTATTATCAAATAGAGCAATGTATACTTTCATATGTATATATAAACTTAATATGTATGTACTTAGTATGTACAGACTTAGTATATATACTTAGGTAAAGGTATCTGATATCAAATGTTTCTAATGTTCAAGAAAAAAATTATCTCATTTAGAAGTCTGATTTTCCCTTTTTCTCATATTTTAAATGATTATACATATTCCTATATTAAATTGAAAAGTAAAGTCGTACGATTATTTATAGATAAATAATAAAACTTTACAGAAACTTTAATCTGAAATTAACGTCTTTCTCGAAAGAAATTATTGCATCATAAAATAGGCATCAGAACTATATTTAATGCAGGTTAAAACTTTTTTGAAATAAAAAATAAGCTTACATCTGTATAAAAAAAATGCCTGATCACAATAAATATTTCAAAAGTTATTCAAAAATAAACAGAAATAAGTTGTAGCAATTCAACTGACTATATTTTTTCTTCTTCTATAATTCTTGAATTTCTACTGACGGAACTTACTATAAAATAAATGCTTTTGTGATGCAGAGAAAAATTACGATACTTTCTGTTTCCTAAGTAATTTATGCATAACTATTTAAATAATAACACTCTAAAACATTTTTTGAAAATAATTGATTAGTAAAATTTTAATTCCAGAAATCTGCTGAAAAATATTGAAAATGAATGGTTCTACTCTAGTAAGATTGTACTTTCAATATAATGTAATTTACATTAACAAAATTCGAATAATTGAATTTACCATTTAATTATGTAATTCAAAAGGGATATTTAGAACTTTAAAATCTGAATCCGAAAGATATTGTTTCAAAGATGATTGTTAAAACTGTATGTTTCTGCAATTCGAATGTATGATTTAATGTGGAAAATTTTGTTTGTTCTCATAAATTTTCCATTTGTAAAGTGATTCAAGATATATATATATATATATATATATATATATATATATATATATATATA
>JAPMOR010118983.1:157697-230042 GCA_026543865.1 Argiope aurantia | reverse complement strand
ATATATATATATATATATATATATATATATATATATATATATATATAAGAGCATCGAAAAGCGCAAATTCAATAAAACCTACTGCGATTACATGACTTCTGAAGCCAAATTAAGGTACATCAAATATCCACCAAAATACGTAGGAAATTCCTAAACTTTCGATAAATTTAATTTAAAAACCCGCAATTTCGCAGTCGTACTCTTGGAACCGAAATTTCTATTTCCAAGAATTTTTATCAGACTATACTTTTTTTTAAAAATACTATTCTGGCAGTCTATTAAAGATCCACGAAAAAAGTTCCAGTTGCCATACATTCTTGCCAATCGACAGAACCACATACTTCTTAGTCCCTAAAAACTAATTCAGGTTGCCATTGGCAACTCGATAGCTGAAACTTTTGCGTTACGAACACACACATACATAAATAAACGATTTTTTTAAACAGCTGTTAATATTATTACAGTAATGATTTTCTTACGCGACGCTCATTTTCGGAAAAATTATCAGGAAAAGGAGTCTTTTCAGACGGCCGTCTACTTCTATATAGAAGAAAATGACGAGGTGAAAATTTTTCAGGAAGATGGGGGAAGGACTGCTGCTTTATGGCTCTTTTTTTCACCGAGACCATTTCGCATCTCAGCATTGATTACGCAATTTACGACTCTCGTCATCATATATAAACGGAATTTAGGCGGAATTTTTTTCCTTGCTTGTGTACTTATTTACTAGCGTCTCTTCTTCAGCAGGCAACTACTTTCATTAAAGCGAGCCGTTAATTTTAATGGGTTTTACTCGACGTCGTCGGATGCGAGAGACTAAATTTCATTCTCTGCAAAAAGGTTTGGGAGGTGTAGCGAAGACACTGAACATCAATGTCTTTCCCTTCTCTTAGTTTCTCCCCCCCCCCCAAAAAAAAACCTTTTGGAACTTTTGCGTATTTTTTTAAAAGCTGTGGAATAATTTTCACTCAAAATACCATCGTTTTTTTAAATACTGTTTTTTAAAAAAATGTCATGGCTAGTCACTGAATTTGAAATAATTAAAGTAGCGGTTTTCTCACAAAGGCTTATGCAATTATATTCTTATCAAAATCTAAATAAGTCGATTTGGCCTTCTAAGAAAATACTTGAATTCCGTCTCTAAATATTTACTATAGGTATTTAGTGATGATGTGGAATTGAATATGTAAAGGAGGAAGGCTTATGCAATGGTTAGACAAAACCTGAATTGTCAATTTTGCATCCAAGGAAAATATTCGATTTCTGCTTCTAAATCTATTATGGAACGGAATACGTAAAGTACAAAGGCTTATGCAAATACATACCTAATCTGAATCAATCAATTATGAATCCTAGGAAAATATTTGAATTCATCTTCTGAGTACATATTATAAGCACTTAATGCTGTTATGGATCTGAATGTAGAAAGCACAAAAGCTTATGCAATTATAGACCTAATATGAACCACTGAATTATTTTAAGAAAACAATTGATTTATTTCTCTGAATATTTATTATAGACACTTAGGATTTATTTGAAGCTAAATGTGGAAAAGACAAATGTTTAGTCAATACAGGCCAAATCTGAATTAGTCAATTTAGCCTTCTAAGTAAATATCGGAATTCTTCATCTGAATACATTCTATAGGCATTTAATGCTTTTGTAGAACTGGAAAGGACAAAATCTTTTGCAATTATATACCAAACTAGAATTGGGTAATTTAGTCTCTTCAAAAATATTTGAGCGCCATCACTTTAGGCACATAATATTGGTAAAGAATAACCAAAGGCTTTCATAATTTCAAACCAAATTTGAAGCAGATATTGTTAGCGCTCTTAGAAAATTTTTGAAAATTGTTAATGAACATTACTTTTGGCATTTAGTGATGATATGGTGCTGAAGGAAATAAAGGCAAAGTTTCATGTGCTTGTGCCTCATTCTCTATATAAGATCATTTGAGAGGAGTCGCACTTCAGCTCCACCCTCCTTCCAATGATAGAATATATCATTTACAGTGCGTCCTTGGATATATTATCGTTCAGAATGATTGTGCATGTTTTGTGATAAGTAAGAAATTATCGGGAAAAGGAACAACTAGCGAAAATGTTATCAAATCAATATATGTAAAATTTTCGTTTGACAGACAAAAATCTGCTGAAATCAATCAGAAGAATAAAAAATATTAAACTAAAGCAAATTACACATAACTATTTTGTAACAACAGTGACATAACAGTTGTCATAATAATTATACAGTTTTTCTTTCGATTTGATGATACAAAGTAGCAAAGAAATGAGAGCAAAATGATGGTAAATTTTTTTAAATTTGAGTATACAACTTCATAAACAACTTAAGCTTAACTAATGCAATTTCACAGTAGCACTTTCAATGGAAAATTTAAAAGATCTAAAAAGTTCTATCATAAAACAAAGCAAAAGTTTGCGCAAAAGTAAATCAAATAAGCCTCAGAACAGGAAAAATCACGTGATCCAATATGCCTATGAATGCTTTAAAAATGCAATATTTTAAAGAGTAACCATATTTTTTTAAGAGAAGGATTTAATGTGAAAAAATACCGCATTATGCAAGAATAAATATGTCAAATAACAATAAAAAAGTACCCCAAACAAATTATTAAAGCTCAATTTTTCTTTCCACAATTTTTTTATATCTCTTTTTTCCCATACATGCATTATAAAGGTTTACGATCAACCCTTGCAGAACTAACTCGAACGATAAATCAAAAGCGAAACGAAATTAAAACAAGAGAAAATATGGGACAGAGGGTCCGGGGGTTGGGTGGGATTCTTATTCTATATTTATAAGTACGCGAAGAGAGGGGAAGATGATGGAAAGTAGCTGCACCCCCTTCATGGCAACGCTCTTTGCCTTTTCTAATCCCTGCGACATTGGATTCATTACTCCATTTCTGAGGTTAGATATTAAGGCACATCCTCCTTACCAACCACAACCTTCAACAGATAGGTACGCGCAGTCCTCCACTCCCCCCCTTTTTTTTTACTTTTTTTTTCATTTAGTCATCATGCGTGTGCCTCAGGCTAATAAATATTCAAGCTCATCTGCTATCTGGAAGAAGGCAGGTGCATTAATACAAAAAGGAGTAGTTAAAGAAATAATAATAAAAAAAAGAGAGGGACTTCACAAGCTGGAAAATATAGGAAAAATAATAACGAAACCCGAAGAAAAAAAGAGAAAGAATAAAAAGAAAGTGAAACCCGTCTACCTCTGAATTTACTAAAGGAAAGGAAAACGTTAAATTTGGTCTTAAAGAAAATTAAATCTAGGGATATGCTAATTTCAGACCAAGAGGACACTGGTATTGACTGGTTGCTGCTCCGTTCTCCGGTCTTTTTTTCGGGCTCTTCCCGTAAATTCTTTTGCTCTTACCCTTTCTGATTCGCTTTTTAAATCCTTATTTTTGTACACCCTTTTTTGCTTTTTCAGTGGAAACTCAGTGAAGTAAAAACTTGCATAAATCGATTCTTTACTCTTCACTGAGCATACATTTTGCACACACTTATTATTTATTTTACATCGCAAATTTCAAGCTTCTGTGTTCGCTCAGTTGTTAAAGATTTTCTCAATCCTTGCTTTCATTAAATTGGTAGCATCTTTTTCTCTTCCATCCGACATACCCCTCCCTCTGCTGTATTTGACTCGAGTATGAATGAAAGAGAGAGAGGCCAGTTGAGAAATAACTCTCTCTCTTTTACAACCGGCAGCTCGCTTTTCTTCCGTTTTCTTTCATCTCACTTGAGTTAAGTGAAATTCCTTGCTATCCAGAGAAAGCGACAATTCAATGGCAGTATGCAAACGACATCCAATTGAATTCGGTTTGGAGGAAAGAAAAAGAATCGCGATGCTCATTTTCAGGATCGTCTTGCGCAAGTCATGGATGAGTTTACCTGAAGAATGGAAGGTCAAATAATTAAACGCATACTGTATTTTTATTTGTTCATAACATTCCTATTGTTACTAATATGAGATTTTTAGGTTATATCTTAAATATTCTACAGAATCCTTTTAAGAATTCAAGAATCTAACTGCAATGCTCTGCACTAAAAATTGCTAAGAGCGGTTATTTTAATATTGTTTGACATAATTAAATATCAGCCAATTTCTAATCAAAATTCTCTAGAAATTCGTTCTACCTTCTTTTCATATATCTGACATGTGGCCCATCATAATTTACTAATAAATCGTTCTATCCTCTTTTTCAAAATTTGACACGAATATGAATGAATGTCTCACTTAAATTAAGATAAATTTCTAACTGTGCAGTAAAAGCAAGAATTCAGTAGAAATATATACAAACGACAGCCATTTGAATTCAATATTTTACCGAAAAATTGCCAAAAAATACTCCACACCTTAACGATGCTTATTTTCGAAATGGTCTTTAGCAAGTCAAATTTTACTAATATGAGATTCTTAGATTATATCTTGCACATTCTGCAGACTTCTTTTAAGAATTCAAGAATTTAATTGTAATACTCTGCACTGAAAACTATCAAGAGTAGTTATTTTAATATTTTTCTTACATAATAATTGATTGTCGGGTCTATTTCCAATCAAAATTCATCAGAAATTTCTTTCTATCTTCTTTGCCAATATTTGGCTCGAATGTGAATGAATGAAAGGCTCGCTTGAATGAATAGAAATTCCTTATTGTGCAGGAAAAACAAGAATTCAATAGCAATATATCCAACTGAATTCGGTTTGGGGGGAAAGAAAAAGAATCGTGATGCTCACTTTCAGGATCATCTTGCGCAAGTCATGGCTGAGTTTACCTGAAGAATGGGGAGGTCAAATAATTAAACGAATGCAGTATTTTTATATGCTTATAACATTTTTAATTTTACTGATATGAAATCTTTAGGTTATGTCTTAACAAGTAACTGGAGATATGAATTTCCTCACGCGGGCAGAGACATGGAGTCAAAATGAATCCAGTGTTATTTTTTTTCTAGTCTTTTGTAAACAGTATTGGAATTTATTTTCGAAACTCAATATATTCTGGACACATTTACTTCTGGATATATATATTTACTTCGTTTAGATAGTACGGAATTACACTAATGTTAATAACTGTGAGAAGTTACCAAACAAAAATAAGGAATACAATATTTTAAAATATTATTTTAAGAATATTTCTTTCTTTTTGCATTATTGAAATTAAAAGCAGTTTTAGAGACATGGAGTCAATGACACCATAAATACTAACAAAAGCTTTGTAAAAGAATAACTTGGTTATATGCACGTGTTCATACATAGACTTTTGCCAACATACTGCTGAAAGAACAGCTTGAAGGTACGGAGGAGATGATTGTATGCAAGGACAAAATACCACGTGATAATCAGAGCTAATGAACAACACGGAATTATTTTGACTCCTGTCTCCAATTACGGGTTAAATATTCTGCAGACACCTTTTAAGAGTTCAAGAATCTATCTGCAGTACCCTGCACTGAAAATTATTAACAGCTGTTATTCTAATACTTTCTGATATAATAATTGATTGTCGGTCAATTTCCCATAAGAATTCACCAGAAATTTCTTTCTATCTTCTTTTCCAACATTTGACTCGAATGTGAATGAATGAACGGCTAGCTTGAATTAACAGCAATTCCTTATTGTATAGGATAAGCAAGAATTCAACAGTAACATATACAAACAACAGCCCTTTAAATTCAGTATTGTTGCAAAAACAAAAAAAAAAGTCCACCAATAGTTATTTTCGAAATGGTCTTTAACAAGTCAGGGTTGAATCTACCTGAAGAACAAGAGGTTAGAAACTTAAAAAAGAGCAAACAATTTTCTGTTCGTTCTTTTCGCTTGTTTTATTTTGCTTATCTAGGAGTCTTACCTAGGATTTTTAATCAATAATTTTAAGATTAACGTAGTTCATATTTTCTGTTTTTGGCCTTCACTTTATAATTCATTATTATACATATTATGGAATTTTTTAATCATTTTTCTCAAATACATTAACAATCGACACCCATTGGATGAAATAAGAAAGGTAATTAAATTAATAGCTTTACTTCTATTTTTTTTTCGAAAATATTAAATTAAAGTGTAAACATACACAATTATACAAAATTAAAAAAAAAACCTTTAACGAGTGAGTGGAAAACAGATTATAAAATTTGGACTTAACGAATATAAAGTAAGTCAAGTTTAAAGAAAAAAGTGCCCAAATTAAAAGTTGTGGATATAAGCTCTTGTTTACACAAAACGCTGAATTTAATCTCTTAATTCCAGAAATCGCAAGACCCGTTAAATACTCCTATGCTGCATAGTACTGCAAATACTCAAGAAAAAATGCCGGTTTAGAGACTTATGTACTTGTTATTTGTCAGCTAAGTCGTGTTTTATTCTAAAGGATTTTACAAAAGCAATAACCATGAGTTCAAAAGACATTTATGTTTAGCAGAGCGTAAACAGTTATTTTATGATATTTCTTTTAGCTAACCATTTTAAAACTAAATGAAAGCAATAACATCATTTTCTACGAAATATATGCGCACTCGTTTCGAAGTGCTCTTATAATCTTCCGAATATAAAGAACACTCCATACAAAATGATATCAATTGCATAAGAAATAACATTTATGCATTCATAAAAAGAAATTAATTCATTCGTAATATTCCAAACATCTGAAATGAGCTAAAAAGGAAATAAATAAAGGGCAATGTGAAATAAAATGTTTTTTTTTTCGAAAACTAATTAATGGAAACAAGTACTTTAGTGGAACAAACAGAAGCAATTTAAAAATAATTTTTAATACTAAACTACTTTATTTTATAAATTAAATAGCTCTAAAATGCTTCAGATATATTCGCGAATGAAGGTTTTAATAAAAAGTTATGAATTAAAGAGTGAATTTTAAATGCAAATAAATCAAAATAGAGAATTTATATTTAAGTAAATTGATTCATAATATCTTTTAACGGTGTTTTTTAGAAGATATTATATTTACATAATTTAAATATTGAAAATGAATGACTCTATTAAAAAGGAGTTGCGAAACGCTAACATTTTGATTTGCTTCCTTTGCTACAAATTTTAATGGCAGCATCACTTTTATTCAATTATTATGAACAATTAATTGATTACATATTCCGTTATAAATATATATTCTTTTGTGCTTCATTTAAATGTAAAAATACATTCTATACTTTTCGAAACTAGGTTTAAAAGGTACTCATTTTTAAATTCTATTATTTGGGTATAAAAGTTTGAATCAATTTTTCAGACTTTAGAAAGGAAAAATCTGAATAAATATATGAAAGAAAAATTTCTATTCGCCAGAATTAATAAATAAGGAGTGTCTGGAAAATATTGATCATTTCTTTAATTCTTTAAACAGCGAGAACAAAATTTACATTTAAATTAAGTGAATAGTAATATTTTTGTAGCGTATTTTGAAAAATTTATACAATTTTGTGATTCAAAAATGAACGACACTTTTAAAAGAGAAGTGGAAACTCACTTTTATTAAATTATTATGAATAATTCATCGATAGCATTATCTGTTATATAAATAATATTCTTTGAAGAAACAAGCATGTAACTCTTTAACAATCTTTATTTTTTATGATTTTAAGGAAACAATCAAATTTTTATCTTTTATCAACATTTTTTTAGTGAAAGCCATGACAAACACAGCGCAGCGTACCGACTTGGAAGAGAGAAAGCAGGAACAAGAGAACGTGAGAAGGCAACTTCCGTTTTTATAGTTTCCCAAATCTGAGGAAAGGAATCTGCAGATTCAGCGTATTTGTTCGACCTATGTTAAAGAATCACTTTGAAAAAATAAAAGCCCGTGCTGCTCAGAAGTTAAAGTAAAGCAAGAATTCGATTTATTTATTTTTAGAACGTAGATAATTAGAAATTATTACATATTTAGATTTTGTTCTAAATATAGAAGATAAATATCCATTTTATATTTTATGAAACTAAGTTTAAATAGGAGACATTTTCTAATTCTATTATTTCAGTTTTAATATTTGACGCAAGTATTCAAAACAGGAAATGGGAAAAAAAAAGAAAAAAATCGTTATTCATATTAGTTAGTAATAATATATACAAAGTTTCGAAAATCTGTCATCAATCATTAATCATAGTTGAAAACTTCTAATTTTTTGAATATTGGTTTTGGCATATCAATTATAGGATAGCGACAATGATCGTGGCTCAATGGTTAATTGCTAAATCGTTAGAGATCGACATATATTTCCAAGGGGGAAATTGCTTGAAATGAAATAAAGAATTATATTTTACGTTATTTGAGTCAATAAATAGACGGCTGGGGGAAAAAAAGCCTAAATATTTCCCGGGTTTTCCGGCCCTATAATACATGTTTAATCAAACTTCTTTGACTTGCTATTCTTAACGCCTTGAGAAGGAAAAATGGCATATCTTCCCTCCCCCATAAGATAAAAGTAGAGATAAATGTTGCAAGACGTGCGAAGTAAATTTGTCATAAAACTATGAGAAATGAAAAAAAATCTTCTCAAAATAATTTTAAAAAATTAGATTTAAAATGTACAATTATCTGTATTATCATGTTAATAATCTCTTTTACTCATTAAAAAAGTGTTTTAAATTAAAATAATGTTATTAATGAAAAATATCGTTCTGATAGAGAGAAAAATTGTTTACACAATTTCACTTTATTATTTGTTATAGCTCAGTTTTTTTTTCATATCCAGTCAGTTTGATATATAAATTATGCATTATTTATTTTACAATTAATGTATTATTTATCTGCAGACCTAAACAAGAATGTTCGTTTTTAAAAGTAAAGCAAACTTTCATCAAATATGTTAGTTATGACTTTTTTTCGTATTTAATTTAAATTTACAGATAAACATTGGATTATTTGTGAAATAAATAACTTTTAATTTGATTAACATTGTAACAAAATTCACATAAATTCATAGAAAAACAGGTTATTTGTAAATGAAGTCGTAGCTTTAATCTTAAAAAATAGAGAATAGATTTTAATTAATTAAAATGTGTAGTACTTTAAAAAATGCATTAAAGCAACATTAGTATTTACATTAAACCTCAGATGTAAACATTTTTTTTTAAATTACATAATAAGTCATTAGTAATTTTAACTGTTTCTAGTCTCAAATTTACTTATTTAAATTAAATAATTATTAAAAAAAAGTTTAAGAAATGCCTCTCAAAGTTCAGTTGGAGTATCTGACGATATAGCAAAATTTAATTAAATAATTGTAGCTTCCGAATAAGGAAGTGCTATATTTAAAATAATTTTTTCAGGATCTTTTTAAAATTATAATAATTTGTTTTGTTACTAATCTAGTCTCGTGAATACAATTATTTATAATGTTTTGCTCTTTAAATATTGAAACAACGCTTTCCAAACTAAATATTTTTCCCATCCCAGATATTTAATCATCTATACTTTTTAATTATTTTCAAAACAAAAGAATTTTTATATTTATTTATGTTTTATGTCAATCGTACGATTATTTCTTTATCATATTTTATTAGATTTCTCAGCATTTGTTTTAGAGTAATGAATTGAAAATAATGAATATATTTAATAATATGAAAATAAATAATACGATACATTTATCAATGTAATGATTATTTATCACTAATTGGAACACTTTTTACTTTTAATCATTTATTTATACTTTTTTTCTAATTGATGCATTCGCAGATTTCTTTCCTTAATTTTTATGCCCGAAAAATTAAAAACAAAGACAACGTATTCTTACTATTTTAAAACGACGAAAGCAAAACATTCCCGTTTAATATAGTAATAGCTCTCATTTAATATGGTTATAAGATTTCTCAGCAATTTTATGCATTTCAAATTTATATTATTTGAAACAAAGAATCAACGCAAAAAAGATAGGTATGTCCTAAAAATCGCAAACCAAAACTACGTACTCTTGCCATTCAACATTTCTTTGAAAAAAAGGTGAACAATACTTAATGTATTCAGATATGAAGACGACAAAAACATAACAAATATCTAAAAATAACAAATATGGATCGTTTTCGTTTAACTTGTTTGTTAGATTCCACAAAAATCTCACGCGTTTCGAATGAATGTTACGCAAAACAAAGAATCAACGCAAAAAAGGGAGTTATATCTTAAAACTGAAAACAACATCAACGTATGAATTACTAATTGCATTTTAACATAATTTAATTTTTTGCATTAACAACATCAACGTACTAATTGCATTTTCTTAAATAAGGTGAAAAATACTTCCTCAATAAATATTTTTTTTTAATCTAATACATCTTAAAATATACATAACAAAAATTCAGTGAATAAATTGGATTTAAAATTTAATTAAATTTAAAAAAGGCGAATTGCACATACACTTAAATAAATCAAATAGTTTTTGTTTAAAAGTATGACAACTATTGTGCTATTGTTATTCTGGAATTTTCACGAGTTTTTTTTTTTCCCGCTTAAGCGCTTTTGAATAAGAAATTTCTTTAGTTCTTCTGCTAGTATAAGATTAGCAAGCTGTATGAGAGCTTTTTTGATTTTTGAATTGCCTTTCAGTTAATTTTGAGATGCTAAATTGTCCAGGGATTATCAATACATAAACAGATGTGCCATTTAGGTTTAGATTTAAAGCACAATCTTTTTTATTTTTTTTCACTTTTAAATAAAGATAGCTAAGAAAATCTTTGTTATAAAGCTTCAAGGAAAGGTGAAGAGTAAAATAATTCAGAAATAAACTAATATATATTTCGCCTTTAACACTTTTTAACTGAATAAAGTCAGATTTTTAATAAGGAATTTGATTGAAAGTGCACATAGATTTTAAAATTAATTAAAGTGACAGTTATTTTAAAATTTACTTTTCAATTAATTTTCCCATATCCTTCACCGTTTGATCAATTTGTAAAGCCTTTGATTGATTGAGCATTGATTTGCTAAACTGCAGATAAATAATGTATTGAAAAATCTTGTTTGTAGCAGTGACCAGCAATTAAAGAAACACTGAAAAAATATATATGCTCTTAAATAATAAATGAATTTTTAATTTTTTCATTTCACATAATTTATATATAGAACTCTAACGGGTGTGGTACATAAATCATTTTTATTACCTACTGACGACCGACAATTGTCAAATGTAAATAAATTGCAGTATGAACTCTTTAGATTGCTTCAATGAAAATTTTTGCAAGTGCACTTTATTCAAAATTTTGTTTAGCAAGTTAATGAAGTTATAAAATATAATTCAAATTGTTCGGAAGAAGGTTTGAAGTCTCACCTAAACCTCTATTCAGTCACAGGAAAAAAATATGTACAAAAAAGCAGGATAATAGAAATAGCCAACAAACAGAAAGTTGAATCGAGCGTGAAAATAGACTTCACCATTGCCAGATAGTCGCTATTGTTATGATAAAATTCAAACTAATATCATTGATAGATGAAAGCATTCAGTTGCGCGGTTTAACCAAGGTTAAAAGTAGCATAAACATTGGCCTCTTTAATTTTATTTAAAAGTAAGATGTTCGAATTTAATTTCAAAGTAAAATGTTCTGTTTCACTTTCATTTCGTAATGTATACATTTTTCAATTTGCTCGAGAAGTCCTTTGTTATTGGATGATTCAATTTAATTCCTATTTCTCCGTTTTATCAAATAGGAAGATAAAATTTTAAATAAATGTATTCCATATTAATAATTTAACTGCCAAGAAATATTCTGGTGGGTATATTAGTAGTCAAAGGCGGCTAGCATATTATATATACGCATTCATTCTCAACATAGAAGGTAAATCAACTGCGTATTTCAAGGGACCTGTAAGTACATCATTTGTATGCTTTCTACTGGGAACTAAATCAGATTCAAGAATTTTTAATAACAGATGATTACAGATCTCAATAAATGAGTTCATACGAATCTACCTGGTGGAAACCGAAGTAGTCCTCACGTTAAGCCTTTCCTCCCTTATTCTATCCATGAAATTGAGTTGACTTATTTTAAATATATCAGCGATAGTCTAGGCGTTTCGATAGAATTTAAGCTAGACCTGGTCACCGTTCAATTCCAATCCACTGCAGTCGAAGTTGAGTTTCTGCAGAAGCCCAGCCTCTCAATCGGTGTAATAGTGGACGAAATTACCATGTGGACATCGCTTAACTAATTTGGAAACGGCATTAGCGAATGGAAATTCAGTAAGATGCCTCGCTGCCCTTCGTTCTCGTAGCGTCCGAACGTAACATCTGTGGACAATGCGCTTCGCTGGACTGAACGGTTCAGCATAATTTACTGTAATGGAACTCGGTCAGTTTCTAGCCGTTGACTTAGTCCCACTGTCCTTACCTAGCCAATATTAAGGTACATTTTACAATGTCGATTGGAATTCCGTCTGATCGGGAGGATGCTCATCGCTTTGGGGGATGCCAGATGCCCCCCTTATCCACACTCACTCATAGTTAGGAAAAGGGAAGTGACATATTTATTCAATTGTGGCTGTCTGCACTCTTAATAAAACATACAGTCTGCTCTGCATTCTTTTGTGCTTAAGTGACAACAGAAGGTTAGCAGAAAGGGAAATCGATGTTAAATTAAAAGGTGCATTATCTTTTCACATTTAACACTTTATTTCCTATTCGTAATAGAGAAGAGACTTTTGTTTAACGAAAAAAGACAATATAAATCTTTAACATAGTCCTGAATTGTTAAACTTTGTTTATTTGTTCACGGTGTTATGTTAATTTTAACTTACTTTTAGCGTTAATTTTTATGATAACTTGTGCATTTAATTTAAATTAGCTAGAAAAATTGTTGTAACATATTTATATAGTTGTCACTTCTATACTGTTAATACGGTATGAAATCTACTCAAGGATCTTTTGTGCAAAAATTATTTTAGTAACAAAGCAAATAGTGTTAAAATAACAAGTCGATTGATGTGGTCTGTGTACTATTTAGCTCCATTAAAAAAGTTTTTTCCGTTTTCATACGACCGAAGTGGCTCACTTTTTAAATAAAAAGCATTTAAGGATTGTTTATGCCCGATTTCTATCAGCCGAAGTTGAATTTGATCTTTTAACTTGGTTTGAGAATACAATAAATACTTATTTGAGAATAAAAATAAGCATTTATTTGTATTATCAAATGAATGCTTCTATAATAAAAAATAATCAATACTACAACGCAAAAAAAATCTTGACAATTTCATAAGCTTTTTTCCTTCTTTTCTTTCTTTCTCTTTCAATGATGGTTGTCCATATGTTCTTTGAAAACTTGATTGTACTTGTTGCTATTAATTCTTCAGCATATATAAAAAAAGTGTTCAGTTCATTTATTTAAAAATAATTTCTAACATATTCCACAATGTAGGTACTCTTTCAGACAGTCACATTTGTCTTAATATATTTCTAATATTATACATATGATTTAAAATAAAATAGATTGTAAAATAATAGTACTTTATTTCTTTTAATTTAAGTTATTATTTTCTTTATCTGCGATCTTTCGAATGCTATTTTTTTTTTTTTTTGTTAACGGATTGTTTAAGTTTCTACTTACTTATTTTTATTAGATGCGTGATTTTTTCACAGAACAGAGAAAAACGATTTTTCTTATTTTTCTTTTTTTATATAGTAAGTTAAATATAATTATATTATTAATTAAACATAATTACTATAATACAAGTAATAAATTGGTAAGAATTATTAAATTGCTTCAGAAATCCTTTTATTCATTTAAGCCGAAACCTTCAAGACTAATTATCACATGATAGTGATTCGCCATAATTATTATCACAAATGATTTACATATAAGAGAAATAAATACAAAGACATTACTTTCTAATATGAAATTAATATTCCTTCTTCCACATATAAAATTTCGATTTTGTTTAAAAAAGAATTTTGAATTATGTTTCGTGTTAAGTGAGCCAGAATTTGTTCTGATTCATTGAAATAATTAAATAAGAATATTAATATATGCAATCTGCATTCTGAAATATGATTTATACAGCTATTTTGCATGCATAAAATATATTTATCGTATGAACCAAGTTTTTCAAGATTAAATCATTCATTAAGTAATAAATCAGTTATTTTTTTACGAATAAAATCATTTATTACTATCACTGACGAATTAAATGCATTATTAGTTATAAAATGAAATGATTTTTATCTATTTTGCTTTAGTAATAATGATTAAAGATTAATTTAATCATAATTACTTGATTAATGAAGTTCTAAATATCAATTTAAAGAATAAAGTCTATTTAACAATTTGATTCATTACAATTGAATAAAAGCAGGAAATCACTGCTATCAAAACGTTAAAATTCAGAGTAAATCGTTGTAAATCGTAAACACGTGTCTTGCCTCATCTTACATCTCAGTAATAATTATTTTCGATTGCCAAAGGAGATAAAATTACTCCAAGATCAGGTATCACCAACAATTACTTTGGACCAATTACGGAAGAAGTGCTTACTTGCAATACGATTTCGCCTGATGTAGGAAAACTAATTGCAGAAATAATATCTAGATTGCATGAAGAAAGTATTTATAGTAACACTGTAAATGTTTTGCGCTTTGTCGGAAACACGTTTACTTTTCCACATAATCTCTCTGTCTCTCTCTCTATATTTATACGTATATATTATTTTAATTTCGTGATCTTTAATCTTTTAAATTCTTTTATTTTCATTTCATGAACTTTTCTGGTCTTTGCTATTGTTTCAGTTTCCTGTACTTAACACTAAATTACACTAAATATACAATTGTTTGGATAAAACAATTTAATGTATTTCAAACTAAATAGTGACAATTTAATTTTTCGTATTTTTATACTTTTATTTCTGTAAGAACGACCCCTTGAAACTTTGTATTCAGATGCTGAAGTATAGCCTAATATGACATTATATATTACGAAATTTTGTCTATTTATTTTATTTCTAAAAATTTAAAATGTGTAGATTTTATGAAACCTATTAAAGAATTTTTAAAAATACATTTTTATCATAAAGAATCTAATTCGAATTTAGATTTGAATATAAACATCTATACGAACGTATTATTTATTATAACATTATGTGTAAATTAAATGGTTAAAAATAATAGTTTGATAAATAAAATATTTTTTAAATATTTAGTGGAAAATATATATATATGTAAAAACTTACAGGCTTACCAGTCAGGAATCTTTCCGGTCTCAAAATAACACTATTCAAAAGATTTCGAAAGGTGAGCTTTCTTGACTATTACTGCTTTCTGAAAAAGAAAGTACACTCCTTTAGAGAAAAAGTGAAATAAGTCAACTATTTGGATACTAAATATTTAATTATGTAATAACATGAAAAATAGATATTATATTTGTAGAATTAAAATTTCACGTATTCGTCTTGCTTTGAAACAAAATGATTTAATCTGCTGTTTGTTTCAATATTGTCTTAATTAGACAAAGTAAATGAATATCGACTTGAACAGAAAACTGATCTGATATTTCAAAGATTATTAGACATAATATCGATCGATGCTTTCTCGAAAATTTAGCGACTCAAATGAGAAAATTGTCTACGGAACAATTTGAGAGCACAGAAAGTTTTTTGAGAAGTATCATCAACATTGCTGAGTCATCAAGAATCTTTATCACTTAGATCGCTGTATTGCAGATTCTACTGATAACCCCTGATATCAGGTTTATCATGAATAGCCTAATTTTTCATTACTACTTAGTGGTCTAATGTACAAGAATTCGTCACGTAGTAAATAAGTTTGTAAACAATTAAATGCACAATACATTGATATTTTTTCAAAATATTTATCAAAAATATTTTTATTTTGGAAATACCAGAATTTTATTAATAAGGAAAATGATTTTTATATTTTTAGTAGCAGCTTAAAATAAAATAAATAAAAAGTATGATAAAAAAGTATATATAGAAGAGCCGTTATTTTTGGTTTCTGGGTTTGTAAGTATTAAAATTACTGCTGAAATTTTCCACCTTTCTAGTGAATTGTAAGATATTTAATCCCTCTTTATGTTATTTAATTTGAAAGGAAATATTTATTTTTATATAAAGAGTACTTTTCATTAAAATTTGCCTTGAAGAATCGATCTCTTTCGATTTTTTGCCTTTAAATTAAATTAATTTTTTTGGGAGGGAGGGGAGATTTTGAGCTGACTGAGTTGACCAACTGACCGAGTTTGAAACAGGAAATCATATGTTTTGATGCATATCCAATTCGTCCGAAACAAACGTTCCTTATCACTTAACCACTTCTCAAAATTATAAAGTCTGTCTTGAAATGAAAACTGATAAGTAAAGCGTTTTTGTACATAATAGTAAAGCAAGCGTGCTTATTAATTACAAAATTTGATATAACATCATACATATAATGTTATAATTTCTGCCACTATTCATTTGCAAGGAAAATTGGAAAATCTGAATAAAGAATAATAAATATTTCAGAAAAGAAAATATATAACCAAATCAAATTTAAGATGCATTTCGTATTTAATTTATTAAAATTTTCCCTTTTATTCAGCTTTAAATAAAAAATTAAAATAAACAATGGCCCTATAATTTATTCCTGTCTATTTCCGAATTAAAAGGATGAAATCTATTTATTCTATTTGTAACGAAAATAAATTTGATATCTAGTAAATGATCGCAACTTCCGTTGGTTCTCAGAATCTTTACAATCTTATCTGTTGTCCAATCAACATAATTAAGTAGGTTTTATTAGATGGTTGTGAATGCATTTATAGAATGTTCTAGAAATACGCATCCACCTAGACATCGAAAAGATTTACAGTTTTGATTTAATGAAGAGGATTTCCCATTTTTGTTCTCTTCTAAAATAAATACGATTCTGGTTGCTAGGAAACTCTGTTTGTTATACGTGACCACTCAGTTATGCATACGGTCATGCATCTGGCGCGTTCATAAAGATATACAAGGTCTCTCTGTCTGAATCAAGAACACAGGCAACTGCTAAATGTCCTTCAGTGTATTGCCTACAGAGTGTGCGTGCAAGCTAAGGTAGAAAAAGCTCGAGCTCTGAATATACTATCACCAAATACAGAGCTCTGCAGTGGTAATAAACTGTATATCTTGGAGCAGAAAAAAGAGAAAGAAAGATTGCCATTTTTTCTTCCTTCATTTCAACAACTTTTCTGAAGAACATTAATGAGACCTTACCACAGTCCTTCCTCTCACACGTAACGATCTTTGCGAGGTAAACAAGACATTACGTTTTTTTTCGGCAGGGAGGGGCAATTCGCCTCGATTAACCAACCGATCGTCGTTCGTCCAAAAGGCGCCAGCGTCGTGTCGCACAAAAATAATAGTTCATTTTTTGGAGTTCAGTGACACCTTACGCCATTTTTTTTTATCGGAATCCGTATTTTTACTGTGAACATGAGGATGGTGAACATTAGAAGCATTTCCAGGACAGTTTGAGACATGGCAGTTTGGGTTGATGTCTTGGCAGATGTCCAGGTCCTTTTGGCAGGAAGATACGAGAAGACACAAGTAATTTGCAGGAGTTGGGCGAAATTGTAATAAATGGAGCGAAAATTTTCTTCAGTGATTCACCGCAAAAAGGGATGTGCCATCCGCGGTGCAAATAGTTTAACCGAGCCCTTAGGCGACGGAAAGCGAGGATCGAAAATGGTTGGATCGATGTTATTATGGTGATGTTTTAACCAGCTATCTATATAAATGACAAAATGACACACTCTTTCTTTTTTTTCTTTTTTATTCTATTTTTGAAATAAGTCAGTGGCGCAGGAATGTGTTCGTATTTTGATCAATAGTTTTGCTAGTGACGAGACAAGTTATCTAAAACAGAAAATAAAAATGGAAAAAATTGTCTATACTACAATTTGTTTTCATTTGCTGAGATAACACAGGTCTCTATTTCTTTTATCAAAGAAAAAAAAAAAACTTAACGGAAATTTGAATACTGCTTTCAAGATATTTGAATTGCATCATCATTTAAAAAAATTTATTGCAGTTAAACTAGGCTAATTCGAACGTTTTTAATTCGAATTCGTCAGTAATTCAATTTCTTTCTTCCCTATTGAATTTATTATCAATAATGTTTTAATAGCATTTATTATTCAATTCTTCTTTTGTTATTTTAAAACTAAAAATCATAAAAAAAATTGTTTCCGGATTTAATATTTTTTAGTTAAATGCCTTCGTACCATACATCCTCAGTCACCTTCAATAGTTTTTAAGTTTAGTTTAGTTATGTATATTAACGTCCCGTTTGAAGCAAGGGCTATTTTGGGACGGATCTCGTAATTTTGAACCGTTGTCAGATGACGAGGAGGACAGCTGAGCTGTCACCCCCCTCTCCACACCACACCACACCAGCGGGACGATGTTTGGTCAGGACGGATTTAACGTGCAACACACCCCCTTACACGACGGTTTTTCGGTGGAATCGGGTTTCGAACCTCAAACCTTCCGGTTCCGAAGCCGAGACCTCACACCAGACCACCGCGGCCCACTCAATAGTTTTTAAAGTTTTGAGTTAGTTCATCTAATCCATAATGGGTTATTTCCCCTTTTAAAAATCATTTTACACGTTCGAACTGTTTTATTTATTTACCAGTCATATTGCACAGTTTTCTTGTTAAAAGTACACTATTTGCTTTTAAAATTATTTATTTAAATAACCATCTTTAAAATTATTAAAAATTTCATTATGATTATTAAAACTTTAAAAATTATTCCTTTTCCATTTATTAATTATTTATTAACTATGTTACATATTAAAAATAAATTATGGTTCCTTCAGAGAAAAAATTGATATTTCTTTCTGATGTACTCAGCTATAAACTCAATTTTTCTGAACTTGAATTTTTGGTTTCGTATTTAGATTATATTAACTAATAAACTACTTGTGAATCACTGTATTTGTATTAGATACAGTTATATTATATTATTTATATTTAGTTATTAGTTATATATCTTGTTTAGAAGCAACATTACGGCTAATTTGGGATTAATAGCGTAATGTTTAACCGTAATCGGATGATGAGGGCGGTACATGGTCTGTCTCCCTCCTCACGAAACTTGCACATCGCGGAAGGTGTTTTGCCCTCGATGGATTTATTGTGTATCAAGTCCGCTTACACAGTGGCTCATTAAAGGAAATGAATCTTGAATCCTCCTTTATTGAAGCTGAAACTTTACCAACAGGCTATGGCGGACCTTTGAGTTCTTGAATATATCGATTTTTTTAAATTGTGTTTTTGTCATCTTCGAATGAGCCAAATTTTTGTGTATTTTAAGAGACGTCCAAATTGTTTTTGTAATTTTTATTATTTTATTATTTTTTATTTTATGCATTATTTCGTAAATTTGTATTTGCATTTTGTAAATTTGTATTTTAAGAAGTTTCATTTGCTAAATCAATACTATAATAAAATTAATGCTTATTGAACTAGTAGTAAGTTATTGGAGATTCATACATGTTACTTATTTTGCCAGTAATACCTTCAATGAATTAATATATAAAAATGTTTTTTTACAGTTTAGCTATTTACTTGAAATTAATTACATTTTTTTACTTCCAAATTTTAGAAGTAACTTGTTATGAAATTCCATCTTCTCCTATGACAATTCTCTATTTTTTTATTAATGATAGCTCAAAATTAATTGAACCATTCATTTTCTTTTGATGATTATATTAACAAAGGAATTACAACCATAATATTAAATCTTTGATCAAAGCTACCGCAAATACAGCCACAATTTATGCAATCTCCAAAATTTTAGCTCTTTTAATATTACGAATTTTTTCACTTTAAGGGACTTCATTATGTAGTCTTCCAATTAACGCGCTACGCAAGAATTAAAAAAAAAAAGAAAACCCGGAAGACAGTCGCTTTAATTTTATTAATGAAGAGCTGAATTTAAATAGTTTAGAATGTTTAATTTAGACGGAAACCGTTTGATCGATATGATAATTTTTCTGTTAAATCATGTTTTCGACTTATTAAGACTTCTAATTACCCTGATGAAAAGAAGTTGCGCCAGAATAAAAAAGAGTTTAGCTTAATAAAATACCATATTAAAATGAAAACCTCAAAAATTTTTTTAAAAAAATAGTAGAAAAAGTGTTAGTGGAATAAGCTTTCTGCTGATCATCATTGTTTCTGTACTTATTAATCAGCTAATTGCGTTGAATAAAATGAATGTTACACATTTTACACGTGAATAAATAGAAAAAAATCTATCGGACAAAACTGTTTATTTAATTGCAGGCATATTGAAATGACGAAATTTAATTTAAGATCTAGAGCTTAGTTCATTTACTTAACCAATACAAAATAAAAAGAACAAAATTAATTTTTCGATAAGTTGACAAAAAGCATTTTTTATATTAGCTTTTAATACATTCTGATTTTAACATTTAAAGCATAGGAGAAATTCATAACAAATTTATTGTAATAAAATTTAAATTATATGAAACCCGAAATAAAATTAAAATCAATAGAAATCAATAAAAACTATTTAATGTTATTACCTATCTTCATATACCATAGCCATTTAAACAACGCCACTTCTATTATTAGCTAATTAAATTTTAACTATACGGAATATAAAATCTTGTAAAATTAATTGAAATCTATTAAAATTTACTAAAGAAATGCTCAAAATTAATTAATTGAATGCATTTTTATTTAAATATTTGGGAATTTAATAAAAAGCCAATGAAATGATTAAATTAAATTTTCCTCGTGTATTTTATTATGTGTGTATAATTTAATATATGTACAGTAACTCAAAACAATATTCGCGCAACAAATAATATATATGTTTTTTTCCAGAATTAAAAATTTATTATGTAAAACGCATGGTCGAAAGATCTTTCATATATAGCAACTACCTATATTGTAATGAAACATTTGCATAGACTATAAGTGCAATATTATCACATATATTTTAATAGCATTTACTGTAGACTGTAAGGTTTTAGTTGCATTAATAGAAAATATGCAGTGTACAAGAAAGGTCCTTGACTCATTTTTGAATTAAATATAAAATCAATTAATTATAGAAGAAAAATGCTAGGTGCAAATTAATTTATTATATGATCAATATGTTTAATCGGTTATTAATACTAACCGCAATTAATATTTATCATAACCAATTAATCACACACGTACACATATATATAGATAAATTAATTTCGTATCTTTACTTAGATGACTCTCCATCTTTAAAAAATGTATAAATTCAATACAAACAGTTAAAGAGAATTTGTTTTGTCACAAGTAATTACTCTGCCTTATTTTAATTTGTACGTGTTTTGTAGTCCTAACTACATTCAAATGGTACTACTCCATTTCAATAGACTTATTACTGGCATTGATTATGAAAGTGACTAGATTGCACGCATGAAGGTGATTGTAATTTGTGCCTAATTTGAAAATCTCACAAATATCGTATATAAATAAAACATTTAAACTATTAGAGGCATTTGTAATGATTTTATACCTTTGTTCCCCTCTTTTTGTAACAATGTCAACTTTGTGAAAAAGTCGGAACTATTCTTATTTTCAGAGAAAAAAATTTTTACCATGAGAAGAATTTTAGCACCACCACACTCTTTTATGCTAATTAATATATGATTTATTCAATTTTAATATGTGCCAAGGATTTTTAAACATCCTGCATTCTTTCGATCATTGGTTGCATCGCATTCTTATGTTCATCCATTTCAACTATGCAAACAAATCTACAACATATAAAAGTAAAACTGTATTTTTAACAACCAATCATCATTCTGTTAATTGTTTACATTCTTTAGGAGTCTTAAGTCTAATTCTCTTGCCTGTGGTCTATACTAGTAAGAAAACAAAATTTCATTTTCTTATTTGATCAGTGAATAAAAGTTGATTGTTCGAAAGGCAATTTAACTTCAATAGATGTTATTTACTTTAAGAAAGAATGAATAGTCTGCAGATGCTTTTGAAATTTAAATTGGATGAGAAGCAAAGTTCCTCATATAATAATATCATCGATACCAAACATAACCAAAATATTCTTTATTTTCTTTATTACTAGCTGATCAGCGAAACATATGATGTAGCTGAAAAGTTTGTTGAGCTTTATGAAAATTAAAGTCTTTTATTTACGCACTTCAGAGATAAAATTAATAAGATTTTGTTGCTCATAAAGCATGTAATTAACCTTTTCACTCTTAAATCCATAATAATACGTTCTCTGAAATTATTGTCTTCTAAGCAAAGCGAGTAGATGCATAGATTCAGAATACCGTGTAATCAGTTGAGTTTTTTCCCCCTTAAGTTAAATAATAAGAAGATTGAAATTTTGAGATTGCGAGCAACCAGGCATTCTTACAGACTGAATGGAATTAACTTTATATTGCTTTATATCCTTGAGTTAATTTATTTTTAAGGAAATGAGAAAGTGGGAGCTTTAGTTTATAAAGATAATCTCTGATTTGCTTCAAGCTGCGCTTAACGATAGTTAATAAAATGTTAAACCGTTTCAATTTCGAACTCATCTGCAAACAGTGAGAATTTCCAAAATTAAAAAAAAAATAATTATACATTAAATGAAAACGTCAAATAAGAAGATTTAAATTTTGATATATATATTTTTTTTATCAAAAATAAGTTCAAATAGTGTAAGCAGTTTTGAGAGAATAAAGAAATAAAGGGTTCAGTTTTAAATGATAAATAACTGCATTCATCTAATTAAAAAAATACAATAGCCAATAATAATCATTCACAACAAATATATAAACAAAAGTTCTGATACTTCACAGGGTTAAAATTGATTTGTCTCTTAGGGAATTTAGTTATTCTTTGACTCTCAGGAGATGGCGGCTAACCTTGAATAGACAGACAGACAAGTTCATTTGCCGAGAAAGGGAAAATGATGAAATGGTGAGCGAATAAAGAAGAAAAACAAGATTTTTATAAGTATGACTATGTGTACACTTCTAACTTAGTAAAAATAGACTCATCTGATATACCAAGATATTTCGTTCTCAGCCGCCTTCTGAAGGCCTTTTAACTCTAAAATCGTAATAGAATATGCCTTATAGAATAATTTTTTGTTTTGCTGAGCCAATTAAAGCCGGATAAAGCTGTCTAGGAATCCTTAGGCAATTCAAGATTTGGGGACTCCTTTTGCCAGTCTCTTAACTTCCTACACTAGATATTTTTTCGTTAACTTAATTATTTATGAGAAGTTATTTTTATGACTTCTGGCTTTTATGTAAGATTTAAATTAAAAACAATTTTAAATAAAATATTAAATTTTACTTAGCACAATCTAAATTTTATTAAATTATAGCAATGGACATCTTTTAAAAATATAAAGCAACACATTTTTTTAGAATTTTTGAACAACATAATATGCAACATGTAAAAGATAATTGGGAATATTAGAATAAATTTTTGCAGCGTTTAATCGACATTTGATTTAAATTTGAATCAGTTATCGTACATGGCCCTTGTAAACTTAATAAAAGCAATAATAATAATAATACACGCAGAAAATATATCAAAAATATATATTGCAGTTACTGGACCTCTAAAGCTGTGGGACCCCTAGACAGTTTCCTACTTTGCTTATTTGATAATCCAGACCTGAAACCAATCAATCAATGTACGGTGCAGTCATTTTTTTTAGTTTATATCTACCATTGAAACTCATAAATAATTTCAGATAGCATGCAATCAAATATTCTTAGGAGTTCGTTGAAATTAACTTAATTCTGATTCATATTTTTCAGCTAATATTCTTTTCAAAGTATAAAAAAGAATGGGAAATTTTGTATACCTATCACTATAAGGGAAAAGTGTGATAATTGAATATTGTTACAAGGATTTTAATGTGGTTTTATCTATGCTTATCTGTGAGTAATGAAAATTGAAAACAGAAGGAGAGCATATCAACTCAAAATGTTAAATCAAAGTGTTGGAGAAATTTTGATACTCTTAAAAAGGCTATTCTCAGATAATGTATCGTTTTGTGTCATGAAAGTAGTATATTCCATGATGCTCAATTCTCACCTACTCCTCAGTCAGGGAAATCTATAATATATATTGCATAGATTTTCCATTTTGCACAACCAATTAATATACCATTTAATAATTTAAGTTTTTTTGTATCTATCATTAAAAATGAAAAATAATTAAAATTCGAAATTTCATATAACATGCAATTAGCCATTTTTAGGAGATTATTGGAATTAATTTCTTATTGGAATTATTCCAAGAAATCAGAAAATGGGAATGATAAAATTTTACATTTCAAGAACTATAAAATAAAAATGTGATTATTTTTATTGCAAGGATTTTACTTCAATCTTGACTGTGCTTCTCTATAAATAATAAAAAATCAATATTAAAGGGAAATATATTAATTCAAAGTGTTAAATGAAAATGTTGACATTTTTATTTCAAGAATATCTAGCATTGATAAGTAAATCACTTCATAACTTTGAAGGAATTAATAAATAGGAGTTATAGTTTAGACATACACTTGTCAGAAAATGTCTGCGTACAAATGCACAGTAAACATTCAAGAGCCAACAAAAGAGCACTATAGTGATTATATTAATTTAATTTTTATTTAAAGTATTTCTTGAACAATTTTTTCAATATCAATAACTATTTCAGAAATGTAACACATATTGTTTTAAAGTAATAATAATAATTATTTAAAATTACACAAAAAGTTATTAGAAAAACTTTGCGCTCAGATACAAATTACAATGATATTTGCAAACTAATCTTCATTTTTTAGCCTCCATAAACTTGTATGAAATGAAATAACATCTGCATTTATTTTTTGACACTTATTCATTTTATCTGTGGTGACAATACAGCAAATAGAATGAAAAAAACATGGTTTTGTAAATATGATACACACTTGCAAAGAAGTAATTAGTTTTGTAAAGGAAAATCGTCTTAAGATTAAGGAAGGTAAAAATCTTCGAGCAATGGGCAAGGTAGTTGAAAGAACTCATTCTTCTATCCAAAGAGTGATCAATAATTACAAGTCATAGAAATCTGTTATCTCAAAGCCACGTAGTGGCCGTCCATCTAAAATGACTTTACGAGGAAAGAGATGCATCCTGAAATACGTACGTTTAAATTCAAAGATTATTGTATTTCAAATTGTAATTAATATTAGAGAAACATTTTAAAAATCTCTTCATGAAGACGAAAAATAATGAAAAAGGCTGACTATCCTGGCCATGTAGATAGTAGAAAGGTATACATTTTAGCTATCAATAAGCAAAAAAGTCTAAATTTTGCACATGAGTATGCAGATAAACCTTCTAAGTGTTGAGAAAACGTAATATTCTATGGTGAAATCAAGTTTTGTATCTTTGGCGTTAAAGGGCGTAAATTGGTGCGGAGAAAACAAGGTACGGTTACAAGAAGCAAAATCTTGTACTTACAGTTAAACACGGTGGAGGTGGCTTAATGATTTGGAGGTGCGGTGGCAGCAAGTGGAGTAGGTAGATTAAATTTTATAGACTCCACATTAGATCATATGAGATATCTGAATATATTAAAAGAAAATTTGAAACAAGGCGCAGAAGATTTGAATCTTGGAGAAGTTCAGTTTCAACAAGACAATGATCCAAAACACACAGCTCACAACGTAAAGTTCTGGCTGCTGTACAGTATCAGAAATCAATTACGTACTCCTCCACAATCGTCAGACTTAAACTCCATCGAACATTTATGGGACTGATTGGAACGTACGATTCGGCAACATATAATATAGCATCGAAAGATATGTTGAAAAAAGTGATTATGATGGAATGGAATAATATTTCATCTAAAGAAACTTCAGGCTAGTCCAATCTATGCCTAAACGAATGACAGAGGTTCTATGACATAAAGGTTATTTAACCAGACATTAAAGTTTAATTGACAGTTCAAGGAAGCTATTTTTTGAAAACTTTTTCTGGTAACTTTTTGTGCATTTTTAAATTATTATTATTATTATTTTAAAATAATGCGTGTTATGTTTCTGAAATTGTTATTGATATTCAATGAATTGTTCAAGAAATATTTTAAATAAAAATTAAATCAATATAGCCCCTTTAAGGTACTTTTATTCTCTCTAGAATGTTTACTGTGGGTCTGTATGCAGACATTTTCTGAAAAGTGTATAAAAGGATATGCATTCTGAACTATAAGAGTTAAATACTTTAAAATAATTAATTTAAAATGAATCCGTTGAATAACAACTTAACTACAAACAAAAAAAATCAGTAAATATTTGGGAACATAGATTCTAAAAAATTTTTGAAAACGTTTGCCTAATCCATATTAAACTGCGTCATTCACCTTAGTAGCTAAGAGGAATTTAATGCAAAAAAAAAAAAAAAGCAAATAAAGAGAACTTTAAAAATCAAAAATTAAATATCTGCGTTATCTTCCAAATTTTTAACATTACTAAGATAAATGCCATTAAAAACTATAAAAAATGCTGTGAATATTCTCGAAATCAAAAATCATCTGCGAAATAAATAAATTGAAAAAAGCTACTTCATCATCATGGGAAATTTAGAAAATTAGATTTATGTTGCCAAAATATTTATTCTAGGTTATCAAAAACAGTTAAACAACATACTATCACACCAGAAATTGTGTTTGTTTTCCTGCCTTAAATCATGAATCTGAATTGCTTTCATCGTGATTTTTTTGATTTCTATTTGCTTTCAGTAATGAAAAAAACGCAACAGAATTAATTTATTCTATAGCTTTATGGAATTTTTTATACGAAATTATTTTATGTGGAAATTCACATATCATCAGTTAAAGCGTTTCATCTTTCACAAACAACACTGCCTATGTTAATTTTCCAAATTTTACAAGAGATGGAGAAATGAAAGACTGGAGTTTTCGCTACTTAAAAGGACTGCATAAATACATCTGAAGCAGATGTACAATCTCATGTTTAAACGAATATGTGAAAACATAATAAATAAATAAATAAATAAAATTAAAAAAACACCATTCTCCTTTTTGACTGCGAAAAAAGCCGACTTTTTTTCTTTCTCTTTCTATATAATTGAGATGATAGTAGATGACGATAGTCATATAAATTATTAAATTATATTTTTATTTGGTTTCAAAGTTTGTAGCATATATTTCCATTCATAATACGTTTGTATTTGAACCACAACGAAAATTTTACTAGGAAATTTATACTATCAAAACAAGTAAATTCTTGGCAATTATTTTACAAGTTCCGGAATCAATATCACGCAATCTTTGAGAAATATAAACTTAAGAAACCCTTAACTCCAACAGCAGACCATCCATTTTTTGATTCACCATTTTATCTCCAATGTACAAATATAAAGTTTCTTAGCGTAATAACGACTGGTTCTAAGGAGCTTCTCTTCTTTTCCACTCCTAGCGTTTTTTCCCCCATTTTCTTCTTGTCTTTTCCCTTTTTTATTCTTGTTTCCGTTGCGAAGTAATCTCAAAGTGAGAGCCGATCGTAATCCTTTCTTGGCACCCTCAACTTCAACCTTCGGTGATGAATGTGTTCATGAAGCAAAGAATCTCAATGGGGATTTTTCCAAGCTACTTTTTCTCCTCGATTTCTTTCGGGACGGACGTCGGAAAAAGAGTTGCACAAATTCCGAGAATTTCCAAGAGTTACGGCGGGAAATCCTACCCTTCTTTTCCGAATTTTTAAAAGGAGACTTCGGTAATATTTTTACACATTACTCGATGGAGACTTTTGCATTGTAATCGCAAATCGTTCAAACCCCTTTCCTGAATGATTATGATAATGTGAATTTGAATGGCATTTAGAGCTAATCAGCCGTGCAACGTGTAAAAAAGTACCTACTTAAAATGCTTTACTTTTCTTTCGTGTTACAAGTTTGATAAAAATGACCCTTTTGAGACACATTCATTGTAATTTGGTCTTGTTACGGCGACAAAACTACTAAAGAATTTTTATTTTCAAGCATATTTAAGCCCACTTTAAAAATCTCTCTTCTTATTTTAATCTTTGTTTTAACGATTCATTTGGAAGCTGCATCAGGACAGTTTTTCAAGGATCTCTTTATTTTTTTAAATCAATGGTTAGATGATAGATGAGTCGGTATTCCACATTACAATATTCTTAAATTAACGTCTGTATTTGAAGTTGTATAAGAATTTTTTTTTCTGGAGATCTCGTTACTTTGATCAGTGATCAGATAAAAAGGATAAAGCCTGGGTAGAGTGCAAAATATGACATAAATGAGCAGTTTTAATGTCAGGGCCACACACTAAATTTCATCAATAGAGATTTAGTTCAGTTATCAATTTTGCGCTTACATAAACGCCGGTATAAATCAATTTGAGATATAATATGGCAGACAGTCAACCTGGTCTAATTAGGTCTAAAATTCTGATAGTAAGACGATATGCGAAATTTCATTGATCTAGCTTTTTATATTTCTTGTTTTTATATGTAATTTCATAGATTAATCCGTAATTTTGATGCAAAGACTTCACACCCACTTAAGCCCGTCTAGTTTGTTATCATGTTTACAAACAGATAGACGTGAATTCGTAAAACGTGGAAATTCATTTAAATCATTTGAGGTCGTGTGCAAGACAGTTGAATTGGTGACTAGTTTAATATATTTGTAAACCGACTCATTTTGAAATTAGAAACAGCATTCAAACACAGTAGACAAGTTGTTCAAAGATACTTCTAAAACAAATTTAACCTCATGCTGCTAAATTTTCGAGCAACTTTTTTGATAAATTTCCCAATAATTATTTTCGCACGAAATCTGAGCATTTTGAGGTTAATAAATATCAAATCTTATTTTTTTTACACTGGGGTCAAAACAGCGTGGAATTTAATACGTCTTTGATAAAAAAAAATTTTTCTTCTTAATTTTGGGGTGTGTCAACGACATCACACGTCTTTCTAAGAAGGAACACTTTCCTACCTCCACCCCTCCCTCGATGTTTTAACACTCTTTTGTTGAAAATGAAGGGGATGAAACCCAAGCATACTTTTTAGAAGCAATTTATTTCCAAAATTACTTTATTCAGTGAATTATTATGAGGGCTAATCTCATTATGACTGCTAAAAAATAACTTCCCCCTCACCAGAAAGAAAAGATACTTCTCTCTCCCTACATAATAAAGTTGTCCTCTCTTTACTTTAAAAGATGATCAGGCCGTTTAAAAATCTGATTAGATCAAGGAACTGAGCAAAAAACAAAGCAAATCTTGCTATAATGCTATAATATTCAAATGAGCAATTTGTGTGTAAAACAGAGTGTGTTGGTTCGCCTTAAAAAAGTTAAAATTCATAAATTTATTGTTTAATGAATGGGTTAAAATATGCCTTGGATCATCCAGTTTTTAACTATGTCATTAAAAGTAAAGAAAGAAATCTGGTAATGATTCTTTGTGCTCACATTAAATTATTTGGGTTGCTTAAAAAAAAGCGTTACTTAGCTAATTTATTCACTGATTATTTTCTAAATTTGTTACGGTTTGTAGCATTTAAATAGTTTCTGTCGCTTCAAAACAAACGTGATTAGGGGTAAAAAAAATCGGAGTAATTGAGATAAATATGTAAATATTTTTACGAATGATATTTTCTTCTTAATCATTAAAATGGGGCAATTTTTATTTCTCTTTGCCTCAAGGTTTAATATTTAGCAATTAATAAGATATATTTTAAACAGTTATTACATTACGGTAAATAAAAAAAATATTGATTTTTAAATTAGAGCTTTAAGTAATTAGGGCCTAAAAAGTAGTAAAATTAGCAATAACCCAAATGAGAAAAATAACATAAAATAATTCTTTTGATATCGTTTGTGAAAAGAGCAGAAAATGCCTAGATGGACTTTTTTAACGTTCTTCAAACTATCTTTAAACTCTTTTATTTAAATTGATTTGTTTCGTGTTTGTAAAGCTCGAATTTTATATTCTGTGCACTAAAGTTTGGAAATATTGTACATTTGTATGTTCTCGATAATAATACGTTATTTAAATATTTTCAGACCTTAGTTATCAATTAATTATCAGTTTTTCGAGAAAAAATTAAATTTAAGTTAACAAGGTTGAAGATAATAAGAATAAGAAAAAAATCCTGCAGTTTATAATACCAAAAAAAGTGTGTTTAAAAATTATTTTTAATTAAATTTATTAAACATTTATCTGTTTCATTGAGATAATTAATACATAAACATAATATGTGTAAACATATCTAATATGCTATTCGTTCCTAATGAACATTTCCATTTCTATGTAAATAATAGCAATTATAGTATTTTCGCAGGCTTATTAACAGATCAATGTATGTAGCTTCAAAAAAGGAAGCTGATTAACATCCAGTTTCTATTACTTCCGAATTAACATAATAACAATGTTGTAAAATCTTATGTCCGCGAACGCGCCATTTTCAAATTTCATATATAAAATTTAATAAAGGATACTGCATGAAAGTTTTTCAAATTCCTTTAATGGCGTCAAACTTTATACTAATTTACTTAGCTAAACGAGGGAAAAGGGAGCATCTCTTATTAAAGCAATAAGCAAGACCAATCCAAAAAATTTCACCAATTTCAAACGACTATAGTTTCCTTATAAGCAACGACAGGAAAACATTTGAAACAGTATGAAAAGAAGCTTAAGGTTTTGTATTGGTATTTAATAATTACTATTTGTGATTTCCTCTGGTAACACGGGATATATAAGAGTAATCATCATCTCCTTCTCTTTGTGTACCTTCAGTCTAGTTACAGCTATACGACAGCAGATTTTACACTCATGTCCATAAATTAAGGATAATTCAAAGTCATGCGGAAATCGAACTCTAAAATGCATATATCACCCGTAAAATGACTACACACATCTTCAAAAATCATATGCAAATTGCAGGAAGCCACCAGATGACACCGATAGTAGGTCACAATGGCGAGATAGTAAGAGAGTGATGTGTAAGGAATACAGGCAAAGAAGTAAAATTGTTCGCAAGCGCTTTATAAGCCTTTCAGTGCAATAACCGCATAGTTATGATACAAAAGACGCATTTGGAGGATTTTTTACGTGGTAGAAATATCGGCCGTCTGGAATGTGGGCCTATCCAGCTGGAAGTATCCGAGGAACTTAGAATCGCTCAGAGTGTCGTCTCCAGGCTTTGGAAACGATTCAAAGATGACGGTAATGTGAATAGACGTTACAGCATAGGTCGCCTCCGAGTTACAACGCCGAATGAGGACCAGTATTTGGCTGTTATTGCCAAAAGAAACAAACGGAGCACAGCATCAGACCTGTCTCGTCAGCTCTCTTCAGCCACTGGCACGACAGTTTCAAGGCAGATCGTGTACAGACGCTTAGGGCAGATTGGTCTATATGCTCATAGGCCTGTCAGATAAGTTCCACTTACTGTAACTCACTGTCGCCTGAGGTTAGCTGGGAGTAGAGCATGCATTGTGGACACCGCAACAGTGGGCTTGTGTGATGTTTTCCAACGAGTCCAAATTTAGCTTGTAGTCTGATTCTCGCCGGACTTTCATATGGAGAGCGCCAGGTACTTGTTACCACCAAGAGAACATCATTGAACGACACCATTACGGTTGTGCAGAATTGCTCGTTTGGGGAAAAATTATTCTGGATTCTAGAACTGACCTGCATGTTCAAATTGGAACCATGACAGGCCAAATCTATCGGGACATCATTCTGGAACAACATGTACGTTTGTTTCGGGGCGCCATGGGCGCAGAATTCGTGTTTATGGATGAAAACGCTCGTCCTCACCGAGCAAACGAGTGCCTTCGATCGGAGGATATCACCCGTATAGACTGGCCAGCTTTCTCATCGGACTTGAATCAGTAGAGCATGTGTGGGACATGCTTGGCCGACGAGTTGCAGCCCGTCAACTACCTCCTGCATGTCTACTGGAACTCCGGAGAGCATTGCTTGATGAGTGGTGTAATATTCACCAAGATCAGATCGATAATTTGATACTCAGTAGGCCTATAAGTTGTACGGACTGTATTGCATCATCTGGGAGACATACTATGTATTTACCATCATACCAACCATGTAATATTGATTTTTGTAAATAGTTTTTTTTTCTTTTCTTTTCTTCTTTTCTTTTTTTTTAATTTGCTCCAAGGAGTAAAAAATCGCAATTTTTATTAATGATATCAAACATATAGCATCTTTTTTGCTCTTTACCTTTTGTTTAATAAATAGGCTTTACAAATAAGTCACATTTGTTTTGCTTCTGACTTTCTTTTCCTGAACTTGCATTATATTTTATTTATGGACATGAGTGTAAGATAGAGTCTACATTACATCCTGATGACTTGAAGATCCAAGAAAGTATTTCAGAAGATTTAGAATGTTTATTCCGAAGATGTCGACTGTGTGACCAAGCAAAGTCACATAAATAGACTATTAAGAATACAAACAAAATTTATGCTTCCTTCGATATTGTGCTCAAATTTTGTCCTCTTATTATTGTTTAAAAGAAAATAATTGTAAGTTTGCAATCAGTGCAATTTGTTTCAATGACCTTTTATATCTGATAGACCTAAATCACCATGGAAATTAATAAATGCAGATAATGATTTTTAAAGGCGCCATTTATATTTTAGGTCATAACAAAAATTTCGCTTTCAAAGAAAATATACTCGTTAACGGAAAATGCGACCTGGAAACACAAGCAGAAATGCAAAAATCACACATAAATATTAAAGTAAATTTTTAACTCATAAATTTATTCGTAGAAAAAATGTAAAAATTCCTTAAAACTGCAATATATCTTAAATTAAGTTTAAAAATTCCTTGACTTCAATAATTTTGCATTTTTACGTCTGCGAAAATTGCATTGAAAGAAAAATATAAAGAATCTGCTACTTTCAAGTTAATTTATAGTTAAGACGTAGCGATAACCGACTTTTCCTCTGCTAATGAGATCAATTATCACACGCAATATTTTTGTCATAGGAACCATCAACAAGATGTGATGTATTTAAAACATATGGTTTAAACAAAGGAAAAGGCTTCGAATATCTGAACAATTTGCTAGTTATTAACCATTATTTTATTTCAGAACGTGTTTCGAATGTTTTGCGAGTTCAAACGATAAAAATAAATTTTAAATGTTGCGCAGTCGATTATTGCATCTTGCATTTAAGTCGATCTTTTTTTAATTCTTCGTTCGCAGTTCATTGAGATAATTGCTCATCTCTCTCGAAGCACTTAAAGAAATTTTTATGCAAATAAGCTGGCAGAAAGAGTCTGCATCTGAAAATGAAAGACAATATATATATTTTTTACACCATCCCACTCAATTACTTTATTGATGAAGCAATCAAAAACGAAGCTATAGAAAGAGAGGTTGTTATGAGCATCATTATTTTAATTACAGAGATTAAAAGTACAATGAGGAAATTAAATCTCATTTTTAATCTTTATTAGCTAAGTTACTGCATTGTCGAATCAAGTTCTGCAGATATATAAATATTATCAAAAAATGGTTTTAGGAAGGGGAAAAAAACGATGGAAACGTTGAAAAGCGATTCTAAACGACTATTGAGCAGATTATCACGAAGCGTTAAATTAGAGCTCCGTAGAAAGCAAACCAAACAATTATCATTAATTATTATTGAGCTTCTGTCTGAATTAAGCATTTTAAATGATAAGAGATTCAGCACTGCTGTCTGAGTAGTAATAAAAAATGATGCCATAGAGCATTCAGAGCTCTGAATTAACAGCAGAAGATAAGTATAGTGATTAAATGAACGGGTTTAAATAATGTTATAACGGATATAGAACCTCATTTAATCAATATTGTCCTTTCAATTTTTATGGTTTTATCGCCGTTTAACTTTTTCCCAAATAACATTACATTTTATGCATTTCGAATATTGGAGTTTCTGTGATTTCAAAGTTTTTGTTTCTGATTTATGAAGTAAGTTATTAATGTCATTGAGAGGTATATCACTTTTTTAATGATTCGCTTTTCAGCTCTCTCTATATAAAGATTACATCATTTAACCGGTTAACTATTTCGAACTCTTCGGAAAATGCGTATCTAAATTGTGTCGCAAAAATTCAGCGATGGCGAGTATACTCGTCAAACACAAAGTATGTGTAATATGAAATTATGTTGTAATGAAATGACTTATTTTTTATTTCAATAATCATATTTATTTATTTACTTAAACTAACATAAATTTTTTGCATACGAATGTAAAGAAATATAAAAGAATAGGATGACTAATGCATCACAACGATATATTTAAGAAAAACAATTCATATTATATGTGAGTTCTTGTTTACCATAATTATTAATTTTTTATTTGTCCCTTTGATTTCAACTTGACCACAAAATATTTTAAACATCTTGAAATTTACGAATATGTTTGAGTTTCTACTGAAATTGTAATTCAAACTGCAAATTGCCACTACTTTCTACTCCTGACGAATAAACTTGCCATAACGCAAAATGTTGTACTTTTTCAATGACGAGTATACTCGTCAAAAACAGTTAACTGGTTAAGCATTTATGTAGACTATGCTTGAAAGACATATGTTTAGAAATTTTGTGCTGTTATAGAAGCAATCCTTTCTAAAAGTTAGTTATTGTAACATAACAGAGATATTAGAATTGAAATTCAGAGTATACCAGATATTAAACTGATACCCATAAGAACAGTTTTTATAGTTTAATATATTAATCTTCCGTTTTTAAAACAACACTAGGGTTATTTTAGGGCGGGTTCGAAATTACTAGGGATGAACCTACTAATTTTGAACCTCGGTCAGATGACGATTGGTGATTCTATAAGCATGCAGAAAACGGACAATATTACTGAGGAATATTGTGAAATTTTGCATGCTAACACGCAGACAGCATATGTCGAGCAATATGATGCACTTAGTGCATGACAGAACATTTATGAATATGAAAAGAAAAATTATAGCCACAATAATGAAGAATCTTGTAACTGGTGAACTTAACCGTTTTTTATAAAAAATTATGGTGTCAGGCAAACATTTCAATTTTTACTGATCAAACTATACTACTTAAAACCACAAAAATAATTTCGAAAGATGATTGGAAAGATTTAATTGAATGAAATTACAATTACAGCTTGCTTTAAATCAAAATTGTAGTGTATCTGATAAACGAATACCCACGGAGTCCAATTTGCAGCACTTAGATATTCCCGAGAACATTTCGTTGATTTAACAATATTTATTTACCAATAAGAACTCGTTTCAGAACATTAGAAAATAAATGACAAAAAAAAAAAATTGGAAACAAAAGTGACGTTTAGTTTAAATAACATTTTTCTTTAATCTTGGAAATTCTTCTATCATATATGCTTTAATTTAGTTGCATTTAGGTGTTCTAATGCTAGTTTCTATTATCTTCGTACTTTTATATTAATAACAATTCGAATTAAAAAGTCACAACATTAACTCTTAATCAATTAATTCTAATTTCTTTGGTATTACACTCATTAGAGAAGAGAAGAACTTGATATCACAGCATAGTCTAAGGCAAAGAACCATTAAATGCTAAATGATGTAAAAATGATTTTTGTCGCGTGAATTTGGTATCCTTTGAATTGCTTCTTTAACGTTTTTGAACTAGAAATTCGTCTATCATCCCCAATCCTTCTTTTTTTTAGAAAAAAAAATTATATTTTGTTTCTTTTTGTACTGAAAAGAATATTACAAAGTTTTCGCTTTCTTCGAATTATTAATTTTACTCTGAAATTCCCTTAATAAGGTTAATTTAATTCTAATTGTTCTATGTATCAGTAAATTTTGCATTTAGAGCTTTAAAAAAAATGAGCTTACTTGAAAAGTCAAAGATAACTACAAAAAGACAATGAATCCATAGATACGTTAATAGACGGATTCTGATATGTTTTTTTTTTTTTTAAATACAAAGATTAATATAGAGGTTCTCTTTCGTAAACAAGTGATCAAGAAAGTGCAGAAAAAAATATAGAGGCCTCTTCCAGGTTAGGATTAATTTTAATTTTAAGTTGAAAGGACCACAAGATAGCAAATGAGCGTTGGTAGAGAAACAATAGAAGTCCCTGCTTGTTTATAGCAAATATGACAGAAAAATAAATTAAAATCCCAATTTCACATCCAATTCTTAAGAAAAAAACTTTTTTGGGATTTTCGAGTGAGCTTTCCAATTCATGTCGTATTTTTTCAAGCTGTACTAGTCATTATTAAAGAAAAACTACATTTTACATTTTAATAGCATGAATAGATAGAGACATGGGTTGCAAGAACTTATTTTAATAAATACGGATTCATCTTGATACACGTTAATGACATATTTTCGACGATATCAGGTAAGATGTTTATTGCAATAAAAATTCTTGGTGCAATATTGCTCCCTATAAAATGACTTAGTTCTTTTGAAATAATTTGGGTACATTATTAAAACTGCATAAAAAATTTTATGCGTCGTTCTCGGTGATTCTAATAACTTGTGAAACGTAGTTTTCATTTATTGAGAAAAAATGTTTTTAATTCTTCATAGAATTCGTAAATATGTTCCACGGAAAATTTTAATTTGAAAATTATTATTCTAAACAAACACAAAACATTTTATCGCTCTATTTGCTGTTTACAATCTTTTTTAATGTAAACATGCTGTCTTTTAAAAGAATTTCCATATAATTTCGTATACTTCTAAACTACATCTCTACGAATTAAAATCGCTATAAGAAAAAAATATTTTTCTTTTAGAAAGCATGAATATAAAAACAAGAGGCAAAAGAAATTGCTTTTTATCGTTTGACGTGTTTTATGTTCTTTAATTTTAGACCAACAATAAAACAAAACAAATTTTCCTATTACGCTAATGTTTTTCCCCCTTATTTCATCTGTAGCAGTTCTCTCAGTATACAGCTGCTCATATGTTTACCATCTTAGCGTCCGCTCTAACAGCAGTTCTTTCAAACAGACAGGGGGATTTCCAATTCTTCCCCTCAAAAAGTGAAAATAATTTAAACTTCTACATTGCAGTAGAACGCCTACTAGTGTGGGTATGTAAAAAAAAAAAAAAAGTCCCTCAGAGGTCCGTAAATAGATCCAGAAGATTTTACCACGTTCTTTTTAATGAGAGTGATTTATCTTTTTTCTCCCCATGTAGCAGCAACGTTTATTCTTTTCTTTTCTATATAGTTTTTTTCAGATGGAAATTTTGAGATTCTCAAACCACAAACACTACCTTTGTACCAGAGGAGATTTGAGGTTTAATTAAAAGAGACACGTGTTTTGTGAGAGGTCCAATAATCAAAAATGAAACAATAACAGATGGCAGTACTTAAGAGTGTCATGTTTAATGGAATTGAACTACGAAATGAAACCTACGTAATATTGTGGAGTAGATACTGCAGTTGATGTTATGGAAATTTGAATGTGTAAAAAACAGCAAGACGATTATTTGTTGTTATATTGTTTTAATTTAAAAAATTTTGTTAGCAAATTGACTAATGTTATTGTAATATAATTTCTTGGAAAGTTAGGCAGTTTAATTCATTGCTATTCATTAATCCTAGAACATGCAATAGGCATTTTGCTATAGTATGGAATACATGAAATAGATGATTTTAATAAAAATAATAAACTTTTATAATTGAAATGTTGCCACCAGCAAAGTTTAAATTAATAATCCTCAAAAGAATTTTATTTTTAGTTTATAAGAACTTCAAAGAAAAGTAAATTAATTATAAATACTGATTAAAATAGAAAACGCTAGTGAAAAAATTTTCAAGATGGTAAGCATTATTCATTTTATACAAAAATAAGTTTGATATATAAAAAGATTATCTTACAATTAAGTTGTTCAACATAATCACGCATCTATGAAACAAATAAAAAATAATTTTTTCAAGAATTGACACTTTTACATACTTTTTATCGATTTGAAAAAGAGATAATTATATAATTTTGTAAAAGAATAAATCTGATCTATTGCTTAATTGTTACAGTTTGCATTAATTCCTACAAGGCGTTATGACTTAAGGAAAGCCAGAGAAAAAATTCAAATAACATTCAAATAACAAAATTCAAATAATATTTATTCAAATAACATTTTGACAGAATGCGAGAAGAAGGTTGTAAGGTGAATATTCGTCTACTCTTAGTTTTTCCATAATAATTCGTGTTGAAATCTTGTGACAGTTGTATATGTAAGCAGATCTCGTGGGAGTTTAAGTGGTATTTCCTTATTAAAGGGCCATATACAGATTATTGCAGATATCTGGTATGGTTTTTGATATTAATAAAGGCAATATTTTGTCGTTGTTTCACTTTTAGATAAATGAAATTGTGAAAAGATAGCAGAGATTCGAACACACGTTTTCGGACCAGATCATGATTTCTAAAGAAATCATTTTTACAAAAAAAGTCTTTATACTAAATATGATAATGTCTCTTAATAAAAACCGAAAAAAATGAATGAAATCGTCTAACAATAATTTCAAAAAATTTTAATTCGCCTTTTATAAAACAGATTCAGTAATATCTTTGTTTTTTAAGAACTTCTGTAATGGTGCAATTTATCTATGCTTTATTTATATTGCTTTATTATGCATCGATCAAATATAAATAATTTCAGTTATATGGATTATAGGACTAATCATTACTATATTATCTATCTCATTTATTTACTTATGTTAAACTACATTTAAAAGTTCATAAAGAATTTCATATGCTATCTACGCAAAAGCCATTTCAAGATTTTATCCTAATCCTTTACTCCTTTCTTCCATCTTCAGTTTCAGTTCTGTAACTCACTCAAATAAAAAAGACAGTTGATATCTTATAGATTACTGTGAACTTTTACAAAGAGATTTTACTGTCTGCTTTTTTCGGAACTCCCGTTTCTTATGGAAAGCTATTCGAAAAAAAAAATTTCAAAATTCTTACAAGGCTGAATAAATTTGCCTCCTCGTCAGCACTTACATTAGAAAACTCGACTGACACAAGATTATTGCAAAGTTCCAAAGAGAGGGTGAAAAAAAAACAAAAAAAAAAAAACGAAGTTATTTTTCTCACCACACTTTATCACCAAATGTAGTTGGGAGAAAAAGGGGTCCAGAACGTCAAATCGACGATCTTTTTCCCGGAATAAAATGTGATGGATGGAAATCACGTTTTCGATCCACGGATATTTTTTGTTCCAAGTTACGGGTACATGGACAGACCAGTTGTTCTTATTCTCCCCTTCTCTTTCTCAGGTCTGTTTCATGATGAAAGAAGATAAACAAAATGTGCCTGGAAGAAACAGGAGTAAGGAATAATTGCCGTGGTTGGTTTTTATCAAGAGTGGTGGTAGAATTTAATGATTGATTACCTATCTTGATACAAATGTATCCTTTCTGAATTTTTTTTTCAATTGATATTGTTACAAAGAAATTCTTTCGTGATATAGTAAATAGATTAAATAAAGCTTAAATCTGTGAACCTTTCATTACCTAAAATGCGACGGTTGAAATATATGTTTCCGATCTATAAATATCTAATATTTATAAGAATTAATATGATAGTCCGTGATTATTTTCTCTAAGTAGATTTTTTTTTTTTTTTTACAAAATTTTATTCTAAGAAATGGGAGAGAGCATTAATTGGCACTAACTTTTTTTTTTATTAAATAAGAGAATGAAAAGTGGCAGATAGAATATAGATGCAATTGATTGTTATATTATCATCAACGTACACATCTATAAACGTTTTTACTTTCCGTAATGTATAGTTTTTATTTTAGATTTTTGATTTAAATTGATTAGTGAGAATACTTTTATGCTGTACATTAGTTCGTGAAAGATGAAGGACAGCGAATTAAAGAATTGTATAGATGAATTTTTCAACAATGAAATTTGATAAACGAAATCACGTCTCGAACCAACAAACATGCTTTGTTCGAAGTGTCTGGCACATCGGCTTAATTATAGTTTCTTTTATTTATTTCTTAATGAAAGAAGATAAACTCAATTGGCTTTGGACTATTTTTGCTGCTTTGGTCAAATTGACTGATCATTTGTGAAAATGATGATTTTTGCTATCATTGGTCAAATTCTTTGATCATTGGTTAACTGATACCATTGGTTAAAGAGATTAGTGAGTTTACTTTTACACTGTAGGTAAAACAAGTACATTTTTAGCCATCGTAATTTTAATTGTGGTTTGTCTTATTTGTTCCTTAAGGGGAAACGATAAACTAAATTATCCTTGAAGAAACTGAAATATATTTGCTGTTTGCCGAATTGATTGGTCACCAATTAAACAGAACATTTCTGCTATCACTGGCCTAGATGACTGGTCATTGGTTAATTGATATCATTGGTTGAACTGATTAGAAATTATATTTATATACCTAAATTTGAATAATTACTACATTTTTAATTGTTGCATTTCTAATTGTTGTTTATTTTCTTTATTTAATAAGAAAAAGTAAACTAAATTTGAAGACAATGGAGTATATTCGCTATCATTAAACAAACCAACTAGTCTTTGGCAATACAAATTAGAGAGTATAATTTTACACTGCAGTTTCTGTATTAATTGTATTTTTAACTACTGTTTTTTATTGTGGTTTATCTTATCTCTTTTTCCCAATAGGAGAAGGTAAACAAAATTTGAAGAAACTGTAGTATAGTTGTTGTTATTAGACAAACTGATTGGTTAACCAATATCACCGATAAGTGAGCATTCGTTTATGTTGTACATAAGTTTGTGGAATTTGAAAAATAATAGGAAAAAGTTTGCCAAATAGATATTTTTTTTATTCTCCCATAAAATATGATGGAAGTAATCACGTTTCGGACTAACAAATATGTTTTATTCGAAATTGTTGCCACATTGGCCTAATTGTGGTCTTATCTGTTTCTTAATAGGAGAAGATAAACAATACTGGATTTTTTGTCATCAGTTATGGTCGTGGTTGGTTGGTTGGTTGTTCGGTTTTTTTGGCGCAAGAGCCATGTTTGGCTATGCTGCGCCAAGCAGATGGTAAAACAAAACAAAATTAATTTATATAAGCACACATGTTAAGATATAAAGCCAAATGTATCAAAAAATGGGAAAACTGAAAGGGCAAGAATGTATAATGTTAAATAATTTATAAATGAAATACTGATTCGAAAAACAAACGTTACAATGAATTGATGTGAATTGTTGACAGTTATGGTCGTGAAAGTTACTTGAAGACCAAATATATTGGTTCTGAAATAGTATACATGATAAAATGTTTTCTTTTTAATTTTTTTCCTTCTTACTTAGATAAGGGAAGATGCGCTTAGGTTCGAAATTCTTCGTAATGTAGATGGAAAATAACGGATGAAAGAAATGTCAAATCAATGATTTTTGTTTTGATGTAAGACGTGATGGATTGAGATAGCATTTTCGATCCATAGATTTTTTTTGTTTGCAGGAACTAGTTTGTTAGCTTAGCAGTGCCTTTTATTATCTTGGAATTATTTCTTGGTTGGAGAAGATAAATAAAATTTTGCTCTAAGAGACAAGAGCAAAGAATAGTTGGCATTGTTAGTTTTTGTTGAAAGTGACAGAGAAAAATTATCGCCATAGAATATAAATACCGATTGATTTTTTCCCCATAATACGAAGTGCTTTTTTGTGGTTTGGCTTAGATGGATAAATAAAATATTATTTAATTTCGTTAGACGGAAGAAATATAGTAGACTGAGAAAAGTAAGGAAATATGATTAATACAAACACCATTTTTGATCCAAAGACCATTTTACATCTATGTTGCTGGTGTTTCGCATCTATTTATGATTATTTCTCTCTTTTTTCCCTTATTGAATATATTTTATATCAATTTGTGGAATTTGAATAAAAACAGTTGAGATGAAACAAGAATATAGAATTACTGGTATGTTTGTTTCGAAGCAATTAAGGGGATAAAAAATCTTCAACAGAGTATAAACTCCTTTGATTGTAATGTTACTCAAAGAATATAAATACAGATATCAATCAATTCGCTTTTTAAATCTTTTTCTTTCTGCTTCAATTTAAACCGGTAAATAAGTATGTTTTTATTCAGTTCATCTGCTCTACGGTGGGTGAGGAATAGCAGATTTAGGACCACCAAGTCGGTGATCCATTTCTGGAAGTAAGTTGTGATGGATGAAAATCACGTTTTCGTTTCGGATATTTTTTGTTCCCAGTTACTGACTCATCGAATTGCTACTGCTTCTTTTTCTCCTTGGCTTTATTTCTTGATGGAATAAACCAAACAAACTTTTGCTCGAAGAAATGAGGAGAAAAGTGACTGGTGAGAATTTTATTAAACATGGCAGTGAAAAGTAACTCACTAAGTTAAGAGGTTGAATCATCATTACATTTTTTTGAGGGGTGGGAGAATTAAAGTAAATTGTTGGTTATACTTTTGTATGAAGAATTTGCCGCATGATAAATGCGAAACTACAGCAGAAATAAGGGTGTTTTTTTTTGCATATAGGAATTTTATTATTTAAATTTATAATCATTTTTTGCGTTCTTACGAATTTTTATGAAATACTGCCTTTACTTTTAAATTTAGAGATAGAGTGAGTTAATAGATAGAGATAGAATGAGCAATAGAGTGAGTTAAGGTTGTGTCAGGTAGCAAGAAAATGCATCAGACTTTTTTTTTTTGCTTGCTATCATGTGTACTATACTAGTTAACACTGTAAGCCAGAAGCTCCTCGGGCTGTAAACTGTCATCGTCTAGTCGTGAGCTTTTGACGTTTGCTGTCAGAGAAAAGAGAAGACGTGTTTTAAAAAATTTGAGACGCATTCACACACACTTAGTTTAATCTCATATTTTTCTACTACAAATTCTTTAACGAATAGGCACATTAATGCTTATAATAGTTTAAGGAGTCCGCCTAGGTTCGGTGAGAAATTTTCAAAAAGAAATATTTAAATGTTTATATGTTTTTTAATAATATAAGGATAAAATGATGAATAAAAGTGAAATTATTCAAATATATACGTAGCTTTTGAAAAAAAAATTAGCATTTATTTATAAAATCTAGGATTATTATAGAGAAAAAAATTGTTACAACTTTTGATGTTTCTTCGCAACATTATATATGTAACATATCTTATAGTGTAACTAACTATTATCTAAAAATAATATTCAAAAATAAAATTTTTGTGTGTAACATATGAAATTATATATGAAATGTTGGATTTTTTTAACAATATTTACTTTAAACAATCATAAATCCACTTCTACAGCATTCAACATCAAATCCATAGATCATTACATTCTGCCTAACATAATGAAATTTATAATGCGTGCTCCTTAAGATATCTTGATTATTTTTTGAGATAGGACAATACTCGTATAAAAGAATTATGAAAAAATTCGTTCTTCAGAAAATGCATTTAAAGTCTTTAAATACTTATAAATAAACATCATTTACATGTCAATATTTTGCTGTAACTTGGCTTCTAATTGACATAAAGATAAAATAGATATTACTGGAATCAGAAATGTACCTATTTTTTAAAACTGCAAAAAAAAGTGAATTTTCGTCTACATTTATATTTTCAATCTAATTGGATACCAGGTATCCAAATAGGTGCGATTATGTTTAGATTCATGTTTTTTTTTTCAACTTTTGTGGTGAAAATAAACATAAATGTGATCATGAAACTGCTTTTTGCTCTGATTTCTTTTGAAAAAAAAATCAAAAGTTATAAATAGTATGACGAAACAGCTTACTCTTTTATCTAAGTACGTTTTAAATCAGATTCTAATTTTATCTTCTTCGAAAGCAATTTTATTTTTAGTCTCTTTGAGTATAAAATTTCTTTTTTTTCTTTCCGTTTTTTCACTTATGTAAGCACTGTCGGTTTGATTGAAATAGAAAATAATTCATATTTTGATTATGTTGATTATTTCCTTTTCTATTAAGTATAATTATAATTTATTTTTAAATTTTGTTCTGTAAATGACAGCTTAATATAAAATTTAAAGCCAAATGTTTCAAAAATAGGAAATAAATAAGCAAAGAAAGTTCTGCATTCAAGAAAATACTAAATATTCTATTCCAGGAAAAGCTGTCATCTAATTTTAAAAGCTGCACTGGTAGTTTGTAACGAAGAAATAAATACCGGAGTCACAAAATTTTAGCGTAAGCTATTGCAATAAATAGGTATGGAAATTTGTAATAAAAAGTTTTTATTGAAGGCAAAATGAATAAATGCAAGTAAAAGCAACATAAGAGGGGAAAGAGTTACGAATTGTAAATGATTTACGATATCTACTACGGTTTAATGCATCATTTATGGGTACGCGTTTTTATTCGTAAGCTTGCATTTCATATGCAAAATGTTTTTTCCTTTGAAACATCAAAAATATATATAATAAACCTATTTAATCAATGAATAAGCAGGCAAATAGTACAAGTTAGAAAGGTAAAGCTTTCAATATATCATTACTTGTTTTTTACGTTCCCTGACAATCTTTACATAAAATAGCCGTTAAAAAGTATAAATGTAAATAATAATATAAGTGATTCAGATTTTAGATATTATTTTAAAATCAAAAAAAAAATTTAATTATAGGAATTTTGAATATTTATTACTTTTAATATTTATTAAATTAAATAATAACTGGATTTATTAATAAAGTAAATTAACCTTATTAATAAATTAAAAATAATTTTAATAACAAATGAATTAATTTAAAATAATAATCATTAATTAAATTTAATATTTTAAATATTTTTTGTATTAATTTTTAAATACTTATTATTTTTTGAAGTATTTATGTTTTAATATTAAAAAATTGTTGAAATTATATAAAACATATAAAAAGGCAACAATTAATATAAAAAAATAACAAAGCCGTTAAAAACAAATTACTAAATTAATTAATGAAATATATTGAAATTAATTATGATGTGTTTAATAAGATCAAACAATATAGAAAAACGAAAACCAATTGTTTCTACTTTCTCCGTCATATTACATAGGGCACATGGAAACATTGCTCTATGCAAGACCTCTTCATATCCGCTTTATATAACGGAATTCTTTTACAGATGCAGCAGAATTCTGAAGGTTTTGGTAGACTAATTTTACCAGTCAATATTTTTCTTGCACCTCAGGAATGATGTGCACAGAAGTAATTAATGTTCTTGAAGAAACAGCCTTCTTTTTATCCAAAGAAAAATGATAATAGGCAAATTTTATCACAGGCGATTTTATTCAGCAGGTTCAAATTTTATCTCAGGCAATTTTAATTGGCAGGTTCAAATTTTATCTCAGGCAGTTTTATTCGGCAGGTTCAAATTTTATCTCATTTGTACCATTAGAACGGATTCTATAACCCTCTGAAGTTGAAAACTTATTTCTTCCTAACCCTGCAATTTTCTATAAAAGAATAAGCAAAACAAAATTACAAAAGGTAAAATAACTAAATCTAAACATCCTTTTCCCAGAAATGCACCAGGAATAAATTTTATGCATAATAAAAGGATTTTAATTATATATCTGTGAAGAATGGAAATAAGATATGCATTAATAATAGATTTTCCAGAAATGACTGTTACAAAACAATTTCCGTATTATTTTCAGGATAGTGAAATTAATATTTACGAAAAATATATTATTTTTGTAGCGTATTTTATTTTTCTAAAACAAATAATTATTTTGAAAGCTGATATTCAATAGCTTTTTTCGATGCTCTAAAATAAATCCAATAAAGCTATGATTTGCTTATGAGAAAGATTTAAGTGACACGTTGCGAAACGTTTAGAAGGATTTTCCCCCCTCCGTTTTAAATAACACGGAATTTTTTTTTCTTACCTTTTCGGCTTATATTGATTTTTTCCCCTTCCCGTTTCGGCAATCTTTGTTTTTTTTGTTTTTTTTTTTTCATTTTTGTTTTATCAGTTTTTGTTGTTCTACCTAGTTCTCGAAAACATTTTCCTTTCGTTTTACATGAGGAAATAACTTTTATGAGGAAATAACTTTTAACTTGTTTATCATGGAAACATTTTAAGAATTTTAGATTTTCAAGTACAAATCTCTCCTTATAATATTATTCCTCCTTATATTGGGCTCGTATTTATTCGTGAAACCCTAGAATTGACCATCCCCCCATGAAATAGCATACCATCTATTTATTTCTGGAAAAGTTGCCATTCCTCCTCGTAACTACTTATATTTCTTTAAAAAAATTTATAAAATTATACGCTGAACTAAAGTTTGTGATATGAATAATTTTAAGCTACATTACTTTGATATTTAATGTGCGGCTAACAGAATGCAACTGCGAAAAAATAACAAGAACAAGCACATTCATATTAAAAATAACTAGTGTATCACCAAATAGGCTTAATTATTTTGATCTAAGAGACCGCGTAAGATACATTTGTCTTTCTTTCAAAACAGTTATTTTTAATAGCTTTGTCAAAAAGTAATTTGTCAATAATTATTATGAAAATATTTTCTAATGATATTGCATGTATAATAAATCACTTGTTTCCCGTGGCCCTAGCGATTCAAAAAATTTTTTTTGTTCAGAGGATTAATGTGCTAAACAAGACTTTTCCATCGCTTCCATCTAAGAGAAGATATGATATAATAAAAAATTAAACGATATGAACATGCTATCTTAAAATTCCCCATTTTACACTTCAAATATTTTGGCCTTACTTATTTAGATTAAAATAAAAGAAACTCGGATGCTTATCCACTGGCTTACTTCTGCACTGGCGAAACCACAAGTCTAGTTGTTTGGAACCTAAATATCAGCCACGAAAAAATATTTACACAGCAAACGCGTGCCCAGAATACAAATGAATTGTTAATTACGATCCCTAAAGGCTCTTTTAAAGGAGATAACACCAAAATTGGACAGAAAAAAGCACGGGAAAATCTCTCAGCCGACATATTTTGCTTCTTCTAAGTACCGAAGCACCCTACTTCGGCTAGGATTTTGTGCGATAAATAGTTGACTTTTGTTTTCTTTCTCTGATTGTTCGTTTTATTTTGCGATACATAGAAATACCTTAAGCTAGCTATAAAAAACAAGCAATAATTTTTTTTTCTTTTTTCACACGATTTTTAATACATTCGCTAATGTTGAATAATTTTTCACTGAATAATGAAGTGTGGAGTTTTAATATTGAATCGTGTTTATTTAAAAATATATTCTATTCAATTAAAAAATGAAAGAAAAGCGGTGGTATGCTGCTTTCGAATTTCGGGTATATTAATGTTTTACTTAACTTACGTTTTTCTTTATATTACTTATAAGCTTCTATAATTTAGGTTTAAATGCCATCTATGGAATTTCAGACATTTTGTAGGTTGCGTTTTTTTTGTCAGTATGTTTACAGACTAGAGAGACATCAAGGATGTTTCAAAGGAAGAGATTCACCAAAATCTGGAAATCTTTGGGATGATTGAAATATTTTCTGTTTATACGTGGGGCATAAGAGAAATTAACCGGCGGAAAAGTCACCTCGAAACTTTCCTGTATATTCCCCTTTAAATGCGCTATTCCCTCGCTTCCACATAAAAATTGCAGACACTGGAAACAGCCATGAACGCAGAGACTGCTCAGATTTCTGATTCCGGAGTCCCGCGTTTGAGCGTTTAGTTCATAATATAGCGAAGAAAATTGAGTATTTTAGAAGCCTTGTTTTCAAAGATTTTATTTCTCTTAAATCCGTTAACATTTCTTTTAAAAAAATTCTCAATTCAAACGATATAGCCTCAAAGATTCTGACTGCTATGGCTACGAAGAAGAAAGCAATCCACTTCTTTACTTACAATTGATCCCTCGCCCTTTCCTTTCACCTCAACAAATTATCCAGGACTTCGAACTAGTCTGATGGAACAACGTTATGAAAAATAAATTATTCAAGATTAAAACAGGAAACCTAATGCCTTTCCTCCAGAATAACGAAGACCACATTTTCCATATCCAATCTCAGAATAATTTCTTTACTCCTATCCAAATTCAATTCACTTGCAACAAGATTTTACTGATATTTCTAATAAACACCTTTCTCAAGCAAACAAGACTTTATATCAATGCTCGTGAACTCATTGTTTCACAGCAAATATATTTTATATTGTGATGTAGCTTCTTAATGTAATTTTTTTGTTTTTCAATAAATAATTGAAAAAATTCACCTATACCCATTCCATTAACAGGGAACCTTAACAGCTCTGAGTTTGGAAGTATATTACTGAGAAAAAAAATTTGAAAATCGTTGCAAAACTGTTCTCGAACGAAACAAATTCGTCTTTGAACGACGAAGTTGAACAAACTTTCAATCTGAACATATGCTACGAAAAATCTAAATCTCTAAAGAAAACTATCTTCTTGGCAGTGGCATTATACAATCCTGAAATTCCATTAATCTAGGACGCCAGAAATATTCTAGACATGCCATCCAGCTCCGCAGCTTACAGCTTAACAGCTCTACAGCTTAAAACATTATCAGCTTTATGTAATGAAAAAAAACATCATGACCAAAATTCTTCCAAGTAATAAACTGAAAGTATTTCTCGAAAGTTCTGATGATCATCGAGCCTTCCAGCGCCACATCTGTGCAGTCAACCTAAAATCCTACATCTATGAACTTCCAGAGGAGAAACAGTTAAAGGTGGTAATACGGGGCTTACCCGCGGATTACGATACAAAGAAGATTTTGGAAGAACTAAAAAAATGGTACTTCCAACCTACTCAAGTAAACCCCATGAGAAACCGAAAGACTAATGTCAACTTCCCACTCTATTTAGTAATACTTCCTAAAACCGAAGTAAAGGTAAAGGGTCAGAATTACAGTGAAACCTTTATGATTCAAAGGCTCGTCCTCGCAGTGATACAAATGTCAAGAGTTTTGGTACGGATCACGACTATGTACTAAAGATCTCATTTGCTATGTACCAAAGATCTCATTTGGATCAAATTTTCTAGCCCCCATTTGGTAACTACAGAAAAGAATATACAACTAACTCTTCTGGATTCACCAAAAAATCTCCTAAACAGTTATGGAATATGTGAATAGAAGTTGTGGGAAAACAATGTGTTTCCATTTGCTATAGGTTGTCCCTGTATAAAATCGTTCTCCCTATTTTCTACTTTCCCACCAAATTTCAGTCATAAATTTGAAATTACCCTTTATATGCACATGGGAAGTAAAGCAAGCCAATGAAATATTTATCAATGATAACCATCAATAATTTTATGCATTGCTATTTTTTACCAGATTTTAATGAACAGTTTTATTCCAAAAATATTTTCTTCGTCATATTTATTTGAAAGCATCGAAATTTTTTATCGAATTAAAGAGTTGCTAGATTTTTTTGTTCTTTTGAAGTTCTACATGGTCTGCTAATAAGCAGTAGAATTTATTATATGAAGCAGTAACGCAATTCAAGGTCGAAATTCATAATTTGTGAATCAATGAGCTGAAGTGAAAAGTTTACCCAACAGCTGCTTTTCCAGGAAGTAATTGTTTAGAGATTAAATGATTGAAGGCTGTTATAGAGGGAGGGGGATAAAACGGTTTTAAGAGTTCGGAAAATAAAACAGCTTTAAAAGTTCGAACAAACTTATTTATTATACTTCAAAAAAGGGATAGTGGTGAAAATGAGTTTATGTTCAACAAATTTTTTTTTACGCATGGTAACTGATTTCACTGATAAGGGGAAGAGATACCTGAAGTGTGTTTGAAGATAACATATATAATTTTCTAACCTATTTCAAGACTGAAAGAACCTTCGGATACTAACTATAAAAGAATAATTTTTTTTTACTATGGCTTTACTATTTATTTAATTATTTTTCAGATCTAATTTGGGAGAGGTTAACCCGTAACTAGTGACGAAGTCAAAATGACTCCGCGTTGTTCATTAGCTCCAATTATCACGTAGTATTTTGTCCTTGAATACAAGCGTATCCTCGTTCCTTTCAAGTTATTATTTCAGCAGTATGTTAGCAAAAGTTTAAGTATGAACACGTGCATATAACCGAATTTTTCTTTTTCAATGTTTTTGCTGTTATTTATGGAGTCATTGACTCCATGTCTCTAAAACTACTTTTAATTTGAATAATACAAAAAGAATAAAGAAATATTCTTAAAATAATACTTTAAAATATTGTATTCCTCATTTTTGTTTGTTAAATTCTAACAGTTATTAACATTAGAATACTTCAGTAATATCTAAAAGTAGTAAATACTCATTAAAAGATTGTTTAGATTTTTTTATAACATCTTTCCAGTATTTAATATTATAACATTAAATATTTTTAATGCTAATATTTTTACTATTTTTGGTAACCACATGATTTTCAGAATGCATTGTGTTTCCAAAATGAATTTCAATGCTGTTTGCAAAAGACAAAAAAGAAAAATAACAATGGAGTCATTTTGACTCCATGTCTCTGGCTGCGTGAGGAAATTCATATTTCCAGTTCCAGATTAATACATTTGAAGTTTCTATTTTACTTTTAGAAATAGATTAAAAGGTCTGATAGACATAGGCCATTTTTAAAGTTCTTGAGGCCCAAAAATTTTCCATTCTTCACTGAATTAACTGATAAGAAACAACGCCCCATTTTAAAGTCAATATCAATTAGTTTAAATTCAAAATTATGGAGTGAAAAATTTACTGTTGCGACGTTTCCAGCAAATAATTGTTCAGAGCTAAGATACTGCATGGTTAAAAATATATACGAAAAAAGTAAAATAACGATAATCTCAACAAATTAATTATGTTTCATAAGAACGGTAGAAAAAAGACGGCATCTGTCTCTATTTTTTTCTCTCTTTTGTAGTAGAATGATATTTCTTATAAGAACGAGAAATCCACCTATCAGTTACCAAGCATTCTATATTTAAAGACAATATATATGTTTCCCATCTTATTTCAAGACAAAGACATCTTTGATTAATAGTTATGGAATACATTGTAATTTACTCTATTTATTACTTATATTCAGCATGAGGATACGGCACAAAAACTTAAAAAGCAAGAAATAAACCTGAAATTTGGATCTCACTTTCAGAGAGGTTTTAGTTAGCACTTTGCAAAATGAGATATGCACATATTCTTTCAATGTTTTTGCACACCTAAAGCTCCAAGTCTCTACCGAGTTTATCAATCTTACTTTTAGAAATATTTCATTACAAACTGCAAACCTTTCAGGATCATTAACCAAAATTTAAAAATCAAAGCAATAGAGTAAAAAAAAATATCCATCAACTTTCTCTGCAAATAATTATTTAAAGAGTATATTTTTTCAATATTGCACTGCTGTAAAAAAAAAAAAAAAAAGCGGGAAAGAGCTGAACAAACTAATTATGTTTCCTAAAAGAAACAATGATAAAAAAAACTTGTTCAAGCTTAGAGATTTTTATATATAGGGTATTTTCGGCTTTTTTGCATGGTAAGTGATTTGACCGATAAGATACTTCCTATTTCAAGACAAAAATGCTCTAGACAATATTGAAAGTTTAAGAATAAAAAGAATAGTTTTTCTGGTTTTTCATAGCATTGCAATTTATTCCACTTATTGTTCATGTTCAGTATAAGGATATGTCACACGAATTCTAAGGGTGATAAATAAACTTTAAGCTTCAAAATAGTTCTCAAAGTTGCTTTATTTATCAACATTGAAAAATGAGATTTAAAAAATTCTTTTAATGTTTTCGCCGTCTCGAATTTCCTAGGTTTACACTAAATTTATTGATAAGAAATAGAGACCCATTTTAGGGTTTGTAGTGAAAATTTAAAAATCAGAATAATAGAAAAATTTGCACATTATTAACTTCATCGTAAATAATTTTTTTGAATTTAAATAACGCATGGTTAAAAATAAGTAAGGAGAAACTGAACAAAATAATTATGTTTCATAAAAGAAATGATAAAAAAAAATGGTTCAAACTGAACAATTCTTTTTATTTTTTTATTTATTTTATTTTGCACGGTGAGTTGTTTGACCGATAAGAGGAAGTGATGCCTGTATCGGCTGGAAACAATTTGCTCGCATATTTAAAATAATATATGTACTTCTTGTCTTATTTCTAGACAAAAACGCTTCAGATAGTAGCGGTTTAAGAATAAAATGAATAGTTTTCCGGATTTTTCATAGCCTTGAACTTTATTCCACTGATTTCTCATATTCAGTAAGAGGATATATCACAGGAATTCTAAGGGTAATAAATAAACTTCAAGCTTCAAACTCATTCTCAAAGTTGTTTTATTTATCAACATTGAAAAATGAAATTTTCTTTCAATGTTTTCGACGTCCCCAAATTTCTTGACCTGCATTGTTTATAAGAAGTAGTAACCCATTTCAGATTCAGTAGTCAAAATTTAAAAATCAAAATAATAGAATGAAAAATTTGTCCATCAGCAACTTCATCGCAAATAATATTTCTGGAATTTCAATAACGCATGGTTAAAAAATAAGTAGGGAGAAACTGAACAAACTAATTATGTTTCTTAAAAGGGATAATGATAAAAAAAAAGTTCGAATTCAGCAATTCATTTTCTTTTTAATGGCTTTTTTTTATTTTTGCACTGCGAGTGATTTGACCGATAAGAAAAAGCGATGCGTGGATCGGTTGGCAACAATTTGCTTGTATATTTAAAGACAATATATGGGATTCCCATCTTATTTCCAAATAAAACTTACACCCAAATAAAACCTTCGGTAATAGCCGTAGAAGAATAGAAAAAAAAAGTTTTTCTCCGTTTTTTTATGGCATCGCAATTTATTCCACTTATTGCTCATTTTCAGTATGAGCATACGTCACATGAATTCTAAGGGTAAGAAATAAACTTCAAGCTGCGATCTCACTTTTATACTTACAAAGCCAGAAAACTTTTCTTTCCATCTATAGCGAAAGAAATGATTTTTTCCCTAGCGGTAGGTAAAATGTTTCTTGGATTTTTCCTTTTCCCGAAAAACGAACAGTTTCGATACTTCTTAAGAAAACCCCAAAGATATATATATTCCCTTCTTTTCCTTTCCTTTTGCCTTCTTTTTTGTTATTTATTTATTTATTTTTTTACCGATGTCTTCATCTGCCTGTAGTTAAAAGCAGCGAAAACATTGAGACACGAAACTATTTCAGTCGTGTTGGAGGTTTTTGCATGGACTATATGCTTAGTGATATCGTACTAAAACTGCGACGGGGAGAAATTCGCTCCACAATTATTGCGTGCATTAAACCTCCACAATGTCATGTTTGCTAATCGGAATGGTCTATTTTAGGCACCACGAGCGCGGCCAACGCATTTGCATTTTCTTTATTTTTTTATCCAACTTTTCAATTTCGCTTTTTCATCCTTTATTTTTCGTTCAACTAAATGTATGCGTTTCTTCTTCTTTTTTTTAACCCCCATTTTATTAGCATTACTTTTTGTAGCATTTTGCAGCAAGTATTTAAAAGTTAGCGGTTATTTTTTACTTTTTTTCTTATTGGATTTTATTATTAGTTTTTAAGTGGTGACTGTTTATTTGGAGGAGGGAGAGAAAAGGGGATTGTGTTTTAACAATTTGTTTTATAAAAGAACAGGGTTTTAAATACATATCTTGCTTTTAAGTATTTGAACCCCCAATTTTTAATGCGTTTGACTCTATTATGTTGATTTTGTTCTTGGGTTCATTACAACATCGCAGTATTTAATATTCATTCTTTTATCAGAAGATTTTATTACAGTTATCTGCAACATAATTTTTCACCATTTTCTTTGTTTTAGAGTTTTAAAAATATTTGTTAAAATTTAACTTTAGTTCCCCTTATTCATGGAAAAACATTAATAGTCATCGACTGATAGCATCTTACCTGTACCAAATCATTTTTATTTTTCTTAAAGACATTTGTTCAAAGTCAGTTTTAGATGCCTTTTCTGAGACAATAGTAACGATTTTCTTCTTCAATATTGCACTTCGTTCTTTTTAAACTGCAATTAACAATTCTTAAGAATATTTGTTCAAGTTTAACTTTCGATCCACTCATTCAGGGAAAAGAAATTAAAAGCTATCGACTGATGATTCCTTAAAAAACTATTTGCATTTAATGAACAATAATGATGAGTTACTTCCTCATAGTCGAATTTTAACTAATTGGTACTATTTTTTTCTTTCTTCTTATACAAAATATACCAATTATTGCAACTGTCGAAAAATTTAACCTCCCGATTCCGATGTGATTATGTGTTTAAAAGTATCCGGAAATACTCAAGTTTGCATATTTTTTGAAGTATCAGAAATGTTGGATAAACTTCTCTTGAAATTTGATCATTTAAAGAACAGGCTTTAACTCGCATTTCTCAGTGAAGATTTTGTCAAGCATATATTTAAGGGATAGACTATAACCTGAAGCGCAGAAAATAATGTGGACTAGCTTGGTTTCACGAAGAGCTCATAATAGTTTACAACTATTACCTCTTATTTTGTTTGTTGCGGACAATACAAAAATAAATTTGAGATTTTTTTTTGTAGAAACTTTAATATCTACAAAAAAATGTAATATACTGTGTAAAATTAATTAAAAAATAAATAATAAAATGGGTAAATAATAAATTGTGTGAGTAATTGTGGTCAAATAGTGTACTTTTTCACTTTAGACTTTACCGAGTTTCAAGAATACCCTTCTATGAACCCGATGATTCAAAAATAGAAAATGGTACACGGGTGAAATTTCGTTTGTCTTCTTAACTAGTTATTAATTAATATCTCTATATAATAAGTATAAAATTTCAATTTGAAATATCTTTCACACTTTATGATTTTTAATTATTTTAAATTCTTGAATTTTTTTATATGATTGGAAACTAACCATAAAACTATTTTGCTATTAACTTTGATTTTCCACTTTCTAATTATAGGACCAAGATGACGTTATAGCTACTACTCCACTTCAACATTTTAATTAACTATAATGACTATCAGAAAAAGAATTATTTGCTACAGGTTTTCTGTACATTTTGTAACTTAAAATTATTGATTAAAGACTATTATCGTCTTACCTCCAGCTTTATTGCAGCACTCATATAATCTTCAGTACGATATTGATTGATTTTTTGTCTTATGAAAACCTCTCATCAAGCATAATTGAATAATAAATAAAAATAAAATAAAATAAAAAATACACAACTATAAAATTCACTGTATAGGAAAGAAAAAAATTGATCCTTCTGGGCCTTTCAATATCTTGCATTAGCTAATCGTGCATACGTGTTTTTGGTCTTGAGAAGCAAACGATTGATCGATTCTTGGAAGCATCAATACGTTTGCTCCCTTTTCCAATATCTCAACAACTTACTTCCGATATTTCGCGGCATCGATGCATTTTGTGTGGGAGGGAAGATTTTCTCAATTTCTTCCCATTGAATCAATTTTTATTTCCAATATCAATGAGACAAAATCTTTAAAAAAATAATCAGGATTAACAATAAAAAATTGATTTTTTTAAGGATAGAAGGGAGGTGAAAAGTTTCAAACCAAAAAATTGTCATAGAAACTGATTCCCATTTTATAGAATTTAACCTGTTATCAGGCTATTTCAATTTCTTAACTATTAGCGTCCATTCGTGAAATTTTGACTTATGGCTACTACTTATATTGAAAAATATTTGAAGTCAAAATCATTTATGAAAGTTCTCATGATTAATGCGTTTACTACAATTTATCAAGCAATCATATAAAAAGCCCACAAATGGTTAATTGGTAGAGGATGAGGACTTCGGACTCATAATTGTTTCGACATAGTGTACCTACGAAGAAAGGGGATGGGTTAGATCTTTTCAAAGAGACTGTTCAAATCTGGAGAATTGGTTGAAGGTGCTGATAAATGGAATATATACTAACAGTCGGTCACAACAAATTCAGTTGATGCAGTTTCGTTCAATGAAAATGGGGTGCCTGGCTGTTCGCAAATGCTTTAGTTAATTAAGGCATGCAATGTGCTATTTAAGTAATTTTTCTTAATGAAAATGGCCCACAGAATTTATAAATTGAATAAAAATAGCTTTTTATAGTGCACGTTTATTAGTGTGCTAAAAGATGCCGGTTTTTAAAAATTATTTCCTTCTTTTTATTCTGTGATTGGTAATTCATTTTTATAAATATATTGGAATTTTTAAATTCAGCACATGATGATGCCATTTGCAAGAAACCAAAATTTAAATAAATTAATCGATTAACTGGTTATTACATTCTAAAATTATTAAAATGAAGTATAGTCATTAGGAATACGCAATGATGCGAAATTTTAGAATTCTAATATATAAAGAAGCGAGTGAATAATCGATTACAAAATTCTATCTTTACAAACTTAGAACGTTAAACTAAATAAAAGAATTTAAAGATGCACTTAATTATGAACAATATTAATAACTTGAACAATATCCTAACATTACCTTTTCACTCAATTTTCATCGTTATTCTAGATGTCATCTTAAAGAGTATTACACAAAAAAGTGAAGAGCGATGTAAGCTGTAGCCAATTATTTGCTATGCTTGGACTTTCTGTTTTTCTCCCTCCAAATGAAATGCAAATGTGGGACAGTTTTCTGTGAATGATACTGAAGAAAGGTGATCCACTCCCATATATTATAGCTAGATGAAATTCTCCTTTCATGCTACAGAGCATCGCTGGCATGCAGAACATACCACAGTTTTCTACTATTATGAATTTTATCATTTTTTTTTAATTCTATAACTGGTCACAATTGGAAAATATCTAGATATCTTTTTGAAATTTAATTCTATGGATACTCCATTGTTATTTATTCCTAATAAAAATTACAAAAATAGGAATTTCTGCAGTTGAAATTTGGGGTAGTCTATCGAATGTGAGAGAACTAGAGTAGGAGCTTGAAAGGAGAGCTCATTTATTTCGCATAGTTGAATCTAACAGTGGTTCAACAATCAGAATATTACATAGTTATGTCAAGGAAATTATTCATGAGTTAGAATAGTTATGAGTCAATCGATAAGTACTAAACAGTAGAAGTTACAACTCTATGTACTAGTTAAATTTTGCGACCGTGTATAATAGTTTTGGAAGCGAAAAGCGATAAAATTTTGTGAATGACATTAAGTTTTCACATTGTGCCAACTTTGTATTTATAAAAATATAAGTCTCAATTTGCTAATATATGAATATATTACAAATAATTCATTATTCACAAAGTACCTCATCTTTATTCATCTTATAATTCATCCTCACTCAAATGAGTTAACTTTCTAGTGCATGAGAGTCGGATGAAACATTTCTTGCATAATGTAGTAGAGTAATATTTTCCAGCCACTTTGTTAGATTAGTTAAGGAGCTATGTTATATTATTTAAGGTTTTCCATTTTAAATAAATTCACCTTAAGTATAATTTTCTATCATACATATGTTTAACGATTAATATTTGCTGTTTTATCGATAGAATTAAATCTAGAAATATCATTTATTAAATGTTTATAGTACAAAAAAGAAATTTGCCACTTTAATTCTTGCAGAATTTTCACTTGAATGTAATTTTTAATTTCGCATGCAGACATATGAAAAGCACGGAACATTTTATGAAAAATTACGATCTACATATACTGTTTACATATCATTCATATACTTAAGAGGGGGCAATTAATTATTCTATGCTCTGTAATTTCCTTGTAGCATGCGTAGGTTTAGTAAGTATACAAATAGGGAGGGTTTTTTTTAATTGTCGGAGTTGTATTTACAAGACGAGTAACAAAAGAGATTCTGATTTTCATATTCATATTTTCCAAAGACGAGCATAAGACGCGGTATTAATTAGGAGCAAAGAAAAGGAGATACAAAGTTAATGATTAAAAAAAGAAAATTCTGGATTTAATGTGGGAGTCTGCAGATTTCATTCTCTGGTTGTTATCTGACTTATATTTCATTGATCTACCAGAAACATGTTTTTTCTATGCTTCCAAGAAAGTATAGTCAAGTTTCAAGCGTTTTGTAGGATAAAACATTAAACTCTGCTACTGAAACAAAATTTATTTAAAATCCAAGCAAATTGGATAAAAAATGGCCATTAAATTTTGAAAAATTATAAAATTTTGTTTGTAATACCATTAGCTCTTTCCCAATATCGCATTGTATTAGACTTTTGACCATTATCTTGACAAAAAAAATCTTCATTTTTGTTTTTTTATTCTTGGCAAGAAGTATATTGCTAAAAACTGACTTTACAAATTGTAGTATAAGTAATGATAGTTAAATTTTAACTACAACAGAATATTTTAGCCACAGCTATTCAAACTGTGTTATGACTAAAGATGTGCTTTTCTACAATCCGTTTCTTTCAGCGGAAATGTAATAAGGAATAGTATTCTTTTTTGTGTGATTCTCTGTTATCTGTTTGATCCATTACATGGTTTTGTAATAACTTTTCCACCTTATCTTGGAAAACAATGGCATCTCCTCTAAAAGAATCTAGCTTAAAAGCATTGGTATTTTTTCGGAATTTTTGTAGGCAGCTCAGTGATTCTCTTAGCAAAGGAGGTGGCTTTTTTCCAGAAACGAAATGTAGTGTGCCTTCTCGTGATCTTAGTTGTTTCAACAGAAACAAACAACCCATTTTGGATAGGGAATGGAAAGACGTGCAACCCGTTACAAGCAGCGGCACTAAAGTAAAATCAATCCTGTTTTCATCAATTTCGAAAATGAACAGCAGAGGTCTGGATAAAGCTTTGATCTCATGCAAAAAAGTGTCTTATCATTTATTTATTTATTTTTCTTTTTTTGTGCATGCCACGAGATTCAGTGAGTACTGAATATGCTTTTGGGGACGGCACTACTTGAGGCATTCGAGAAAATAGGAGTGCCGTCATAATAGCGTCGGCAAACCCTTCAGAACTCAAAAGCAAACCAATCATAGGGGATGCAGATAGAAGAAAAATATACCTCAAATGAGGGTTGGTGAGGGTAGAGAGGCAGGATGAGTAGGAGGGTCCTGAGATCAAGGAACATCTGTGTCTTCGCCCTTACTCAGTAGAATAGGCCTTCAAAGAATGAGAGGGTTTGCTCCAAGTCAATCGATAAAGACGTTGCATGAGACACGGGGGTTTTGGAAGAGCCCTCTGCTGTTGACTCAAACGGAAAATTCACGGCCCATACTTTTTTTCCTGTGTTTGTTTCCATCAACAGTCGCATTCGATGTCAGCCGATTCTTTCTCAACTTCCCTTTTTGTCGTTTCTTGTGTTACAACCTCTGGCTGTGTTTCTTGTCTTCTTTACTTCTAACTTTCGTTTCGCCGACACAACGAAATGTCTTCCGATGGAGCTGTCCAGGAATTGCTTTCTGATTGGCTTTTTAGCATCTCTAAGCAACTTGCATTGTAAGGTGCATGTACCTCGATACGAATCTTTGAGGCAGACGAATTATTAGTTTTAGAACGAAGATGGATTTCGCCAGGGTAAATATACAGCAACATGATGTGGAATGGTTGACGCTTTCCTCATGCAGCTCATAAACCTGGAACTTATATTTTCTGAATATAAACCAGCGATTCAACAAACAGCTAGTTATCAACGAATCTTCCCACAAACAAACTTCACCTACTATAGAACAAAAGTATTTTTTTAAGCCTAAGAAATATCTTGATAAATAAGTGCTTCTCAATATTTCATCAACCATATTACTTACGTCGCTAGATTTGCCTCGCTTCACTTTAAAAAGATGATTAATTTCTTGTTATATATACTTGTTTTCTGTTATATTTGTTTATATCCGTTTCAAATGAAAAATAATAAATGTTAAGAATAAATTTGCATAGACAGGCTATTATATTATATTTTTAACAATACTTTTCTTTCCAAGTTTAATAAAGCTAAAGTTTAATAAAGCTAATAAAAATCAATACCATAGTAATAGCTGTTTAAATAAAATGGTATAAATTAAGATTTATTCTTTCATAATGGAGTCAAGTTAGGATAATGCTAAGCGCATATTCTATCCTGTTATATGGAGGTAATAATTATTGATAAAATTATTTTAAGAAAAACAAATTACCTAAAACTTAGTAATTTTACCTTCTTGTCTCTCATTGACATTATTCGTGCGAATTTCAACTTTAAAATTTAAAAAAAGTACAAAATTCTTACTTGGTTGAATATATAATACAACTTTCATGTCAGCAGCAGTAATAATTAGAGCTTCAAAATCGGTATTACATTTAAGTTCACGAACTCCATTTTGTAATGTATTAAATGAAACGCCTCTATTTAATTTTGGAATCGTTTAAGCATCTATAGTAAGGGAAGAAATATGAAGTCACAACACTAACATGAGATTAGGCGTTATATGGTACGAGCTTTTATTTTTACCATATTACTGAATTCACTACACAAATTAATTTCGTTGTTAATGGTGACCATTATTTAATGAAACAATAAAAAAGTATGAGGCTATAATACCCACAAACCCAAATTTTTACATCATGCAGTTAGAAAATATCATGGCATCACAATTCAGCTTAATTCAACATAAAGTTTGCTGCCAAATGCAATTAATTTTGCCATTAAATATAGTCATTTTACAAATAAATTTCTTTATTATTGGTGACCCGTATTGATTGAAACAATAAGAAAATGTCACGCCAAAATTTCCATGATATTAAATTAGCATATCTTGCAGTAAGAAAAACAGCGTGATGACGCATCTCTGTTTAAGTCGACATACGTTGTATGACATGCGCAGTTAATTTTACCATTAGACCATTTCGTTTCGTGAATTAACTCCATTATTGTTGCTAACTAGCAATGAATGGAATCTCAGTCTTCGTGGCTCCAAATTTCTGCCAAGCAACTAATTTCTTAATATTACCATTTGCTCACTCATAAAATATGGAATAAAAATTTTCAAATATTCTAATGGCTGTCGTATAATTTAAATGTAACTTTAGTCAGATAATTTTATTTTTGTAAAGTCTGCTGCATCTGATTTATGGTGTAGACATAAAATAAGTAAAACAGCAGACATTATCAGAGTCTGATGACTTCCAAGTTCTTAGTAGCAATCTGTCATACTTGAGAAACTAGGACAATGAATGCGGTGCTCTTTTTTCTTTCATCTCCTCTTTGAAGATGTATTGTAGAATCGAAAATGGTTGTGTTTTTTTCATGTTATGCAACCGAATCTCTAAAGGGCTCTCAGCTCGCTGAAAGCGACAACTGAGTTATTGAAAGATGCAAGAAGTTGGAAATAGAATTAGTGACGAATGGCCAGTTTCGGAAAATAAGACAGACATTTGAAAAAAAAAATGTCTCAGATATATGTTGTTGTGTAATATTATATAACTTAACTGCACTAAGATAATATTATTGAAAGAAAAAATAAAGGATTTTCGATTGTCTGAAAATTCTGGAATAGTTTGCGTTACTTTATTTTTTCCATCAATACTTTTGTTATTGCATTGAAACTTCTGCAGAAAAAAAAATCTGTCGCTGATTGAAGGTGAGAAGATTTAATTTTTAGTTGGCAGAAATAAAATTGTTGCAAAAATAAAATAAAGTCTAGGCATATATCAAAAGTTCAGGAGAAATCGGAAAAAATAACAAAACTCAGACGAGTTGACTTTTACTGCAGACTTTATTGACAAAAATGTCGATTTCTTTTGGATAGGCGCAGATAATTAAAATTAAAGGGGTAAAATAAAAGGATTTCAAATGTTCTTGATTTAGATTAATTATTTGCAGTTACTTAAATGAAAAAAAAATGTTGGAATGTACGTAACTTTTAAGTATTAAAGTCAGTTGGAAAGAAAGGAAATCAAATATATAAGGAATGTAATAAAAATGAAGTGATATATATGTTCGATAATTTTTCAGTATATTTTGGAACATCAAAAACATATGTAAAGTCTGTGTAACTTTAAAATGCTAATTTGTTCAATTTTTTTCGAACAAACAATTTAAAAGAATCGTTAAAAGCCTTATGAGGTGATTTTTAATTCGATTGTGGTTTAAAGTTGGTTCATTAATTTATTATTTATGATTATTTTTAAGATTTTAAGGGAACTGTGAAAATAATTTCGAAACATTTTTAAAATTTGATATCAATCTTTAAAATTTACAAAATAATTATTAAGGACAAAACGCGAAGAATTAAAATAAAAATTATTTAAGGTACTTTAAACGAACTGAAGTAAATTGTAGCAGATAGGATATGGTAGTTTTCAAGATGTAAGCGGACACTTATATGCTTATGTTCTTGCATTTCTTTATTTTTTCATTGCCATATTGCATGATTTTTAATTCAAATCGAAATCCCCTTCCCAAATACTTCTTAAGGATGATTAGCGGATGAAATAAATAAAAGCTATTCTTCAGAGAGCATTTTTCAGATCTCACACTCTTTCTATGCTTTATTATGATGAGGAGATTATGATTTCTTAAAATCAACGCAAAAAACATTTTAAAACAAATTTGTTACCAATTAGGACTTAAATTCTTTTCTCAAATCTGTTTTAATCTAATTTTTGTACCAACCAAAAAACGAAATACACATGACCATATCATAATATAAACGCAACTTAAAAAAAGAATAGGAAAAAAAATATTATTTAACTATGGAATTGCACTTGGAGTTATATTTGCCTACAAAAAATCATTTATAAAGAACAAAATTCACAGACCAAGAGAGAACAGTTGATATTTAATATCTTCCGTCTGTTGTTATTTAAAAAAATCAAAACTAATTGCAACAATTATTGCCAATAGAAATTTCATTATTTCTTTGCAAATCAATTGGTCATCCTCCTCTCCCACAGTTTCAGTTGGTTTTTCTTTGTTTCAGTCATCTCCCCCCCCCCCTCCTTTTCCTTAGCAGTCAACATCTTCCAAGCAGTATCAGCTATTTTACCCTCGTAGTTTAAACAACAAAAGTGCCTGCTTGCAATGAATAACAAGGAGTGCTCAAAAATCACAAAATACCATCTTTTGATTTTTGTTTTGATGATTTATAATTATGTGCGAAAAAAAATGAATTATAAGTAATCTCGTATTATAATAATTTAAAATGTAGGTGGAAAAGTAATAAAAAAATGACAAAACGAATTTTCAGCAATATTTTTCCCCCTTATTTGTTCAAGGAAGGTCTGTTTCTTATTGCAATGGTTAAAAATATTTCTACAGTAAATCATTTCCCTCAATTAAAAACTTTATAGCCATCTAGTGCAATGGGAAAGGTTAAATAAATTAAAACTCTCTTTTGAAGTAAATTTAGTCTCACTTTCAAAATAACCATCTTTAAAAAGACTCCATTTAACTACGTCTTTTGAAATTCTAAAATTCATGTCCTGAAAATCGATATTTTGATAGAAATATCTGTGAAAGTTTGAAGAAATTTTCGAAATTCTTCCATTTTTGAAGCAAAAACAGATTTTGACAAAACTTAATAGATGGAGTTATAACTTTTATAAATATAATGATTTCAAACAGTGTAACTTCCAGCATGTTCTCCTTTGCCCTTCGTCAGGAAGATAGGAATCTCTGATAGTGCCAGCGCTGTCATTTTTAACGTTGATTCAAAAATAGATAGTTATTATAGAGCAGGGAGACGGATCAGGAAGGGAATAAGTTCCTTCGTGCAGCGGGAAGAATATCACCCCCGAGTTCCAAAAGAAACATAATTAGGTTGAACGAGGACCCATCGGCTGCGGTCTTTAAATTGGCTCTTCTACATTCCGATCCTATTTTACCTTCTCCTTCTTCATGTGCATACTTCCTTAAAAAATTCCTATTTTACCTTCTCTTTCTTCATGTGAATACTTCCTTAAAAAAATGTGGGGATTTTTTTTTTTTTTTTTTTTTTTTTTTTGTGGAAGAAAACTGGTATCTTCCACTTACATGGAAGACTGAACGTCGCTAATTTTGTTATATCCAGCCTTAATAGTGCTGGGGAGGTTATCATAGATTCGATTTTTGGTTTTGAAGAAAAGGTGAAAACGCTGCTAGCAAAAAAGGATATATAATAAAAATAGATTTTTTTTTAAATTTTAAAACTTCTTTTTGAATTCATTACACATCAATTTTTTAGAAATTAAATTTCATTTGCATGTAACGAATTGTGTTTTACAAATTACTTTATTCTAATAACTTTTATACACAAACTTGTTAGATTTGCATGCTAGAAATCAGAATTGTTACTTTATTCGAATAATATATCGTACAGATAACCTATTTTTAGGTTTACATATTTAAAAAGTAGGCTTTTTTGAAATGATGCATTTACATTACTAGATCTTTGAGGAAATGATGTGTATTAAGAAACAGCAAAGCTTAACATTTTTCCATCGGATTTCTTCCCATCTATCCTTAACCTTTTTTTTCATCAAAGGCTCTTTTCCAATTAAGATGACTGAAATATTAGCGATGATAATAGAGAACTTGGCTTGAATATCCGCAAATCATTGAAATAAATTAAAATAATTTATGAAACATTTAAATGAATTATATCTAGACATGATATTACACACGACATGCTACAAGCAATACTTAATTTGAGAATGTTATAATAATGTCATTTCGAAATTTCTTGTCGAAGATTTATGGTATAACATAATTCCAATCACTAATTCTTTATCAACTGTCAAGTTTTCTAAGAGGTTAAAATGGACTTAGAAACAGTTCTGGAACAAAACACAACGTGAAGCAGACTTCATCAGTCTAATGTTATCGAATTATTTTGATTCATATCTCATTTTATTAATTGATTTCAATTGTGAAGCATCATGCTTATTAAATGGAATTGCTCTCATAATTTTAAGTTGAATCAAGAGTAATGCTTTAATTATCATTCCACACTCCGATCATCTGTGTGACTTCATTGTGGGGAGTTTTGATGGTAAAATTGCATCTAATATGCAAATCACGGTGAATTTGCGATATCATCAGGATAAAACTCTAGTAACAATGACATGGAATTTACAATTCAGAATTTGAAACAAAATAATTTCTTTTTTATTTTCCAGAATTCGTAATTGATGAAAATTTCAAACTTACATTACATTCTTTAAACGTTCATCTGAATAATTTGTTAATATGTTAACAATTTACTATGATTTTCCATTTAACTTTGAAACAAAAAATGATATTTATATTTATAAAAGTAATACTAGTATAAAAATACGACGCAAAATGATTATTATGTTTGATTATATGGATACGCAATAATAAAATATGCAGTTTTCTATTGCTTCATGTTATTATTAAAACAACCCATTTTCCTTGGGAGCAAATAAAAAATTCAATAAGGAGAATAAATTCTACTTATTCTTCTCCTTATATGTACATTTTCATAATAGCAATGATAAACTTGTTAGATACTCGCATTAATCTTACCGTTAAGCACTGAATGCCTCTTTATATGTATGATACAGCGGATCTCACTAAAACTTTAGCAATACAATTTCAAGAGGATAGTTAACTATAACTATGAAAGGTAACAACTCCCTGAACTCGATATTCTCTTTAACTAACTTCTCAAAATTTCACTGCACAAATAGCATCTCTTATATAAATAAGTATTACTGAAGTGCTTATCGGTTGTTCTATACTGTTTTCTATATATGAAGCGAAACACTTGATAAAACGGTAAAAACATTTGTTTCACTGTAAAACCGTATTGGTTGGTTTGAAAGTTATTCCGAGCCAGTGCTAAACTCACAAGAGCTTTACTTTTGTTTTATAAAAAAATGAAGGGAATAGATTTTTTTAGTATGTAAAATGCATTTTGATATGTGTAAAAAAATTTTGGTTTGAATCCTAAATTTAAATCAATGTATTATTGATCATTAACTCAAAGAATCTGTTATTGAAAGAATGTTTATAAATTCTTTAATGACTTAATCCAGATTACATGTATTCACAAGCTTAATAACAATCATTAGATATATTTAAAAATGTAGAAATGCATATTTTACTTTCATTGCTAAAATCACCCTCAAGCTGTTATTTAAATGTTTTGAAATCTCCCCTTTTTTAACTACACCAAATCCTATTCCTTTTTTTTTTCATTAAGAATTCGTAAGTCACTGTCAATCAAAATAGGCACGTAATATCTCTCCATGGGAAGAATGAACTTCTCAGTCGGGGTGTGGTGCTATAAAAAATATTTATAAAGTATTATGCAACCAAATCTCAGGATACGCAGAAAGCAGCTTCTTGATGAATGTTGTTTATCATCAAACCATATTTACTTAATAACATTTACAAAAAAAAATAGATCAACAAACATTACAGCTAACAGTAACGACACCATCAGTTGTTGCATCAACGTTAAACTATCAGTTATTTCATCTTCACTTTGAACAAAGATAAGATATAGCATTTAGCTTGTCTAGTTAACATTACCCATAAGGGATTATCTTCTAGAAATTCACTTTTCTTAAATCTTGATTATATCCTAATACCAAACCCTAATATCACCAATACTTAGACCATTTGCTCATCAGAAATTAGTTGCGCGCCTTCAATCAAAATGCTCACCTACCCATAGCTCTTCTCCCTGGAGCAGACAGAAACACAAGCCCCGAAGAGGTACGTTTTACTTTGTGGCTTTCCTCAGCTGTTCTGACAGGCAGAAGAAGTAGAAAAAAAGAACCAAGAAAGAGAAGAGCGAGAAAACGGGCATAAGTAACGTGATGACGAGATATGGATTTCTTGTTAGGATCAGCAAATGCGATGCGTTATGTTGTCAGTGGTTGGGAAGACTTAGGACTTGCGTCTAGCAGAACGTCTTCTTCAAGAAGTATTGGGACATTCCTAAATAGTAAGAAAAGTACTTCCGCCTTCTTTTGTATGGAGATTTGACAGGATTTCTCTGCTGTTTAATGTCAGTTGGAGATAGCACATTTCAAGTTGGTGGAAGTTTTGGATAAAGACTCCATTAAATTAGATGCGTGCTGTTTTATTTTTATAATTTTAAATATTAGAAAATGTAGATGCAGGATCTTGTATTTGAAAAATTAGTTGTGATAACATGAGATAATAGTATTAAGAAGGTGAAAACAAGTTCAATAATTAATGTACCCAACAAAACACGAAAAATAGCGATTAGCATTAATGTTTTTAAAATTTAATTTAAAAAACATTAATGCTAATAGATTATGGTTTACCAAAATAGAAAATATAAAAGTAAGAGTTTCAAGATATAAGGTAAATTGCGATTGTGTGGAGAATAATAATACGAGATTAACAAAATATTCAAAACTTAATTAATTTAGCATACATGATACAAGGATGCCATATGACATTAATTTTCTCTTTTCTTTCGATAATTATTTTAGAATATGTAAAAACATCAACTATTAATTTAACTACCGAATCATAAATCTATCAGATAGTATTTATCACGTTCTTTTACATAATGGTTCTTGTTTTATGGTTTTAAAGATAGCATTTTGTATCAAATGTTTCAATCCTTCCTTATGAATTGGAGTTTTGAAATTTTAGCCTTTTCGATGAAAATACACGATTTTAATAATTTAATAGTTTAGTTACCAACAACTAATTAAAATAAATAAATTGTAATTCTATACATGTGATGCTATCTGGTAATGGTTTTGAAAATCGATTTCGAGATTCTATAAGATTAATAATAATAAATTATAAAAAAGATTAAAAATGGGAATTATTTTTTTCATTTTAGTACACTTACAAAAGTGTTTTTAAAAAGTTTCCTTTAAATTTAGCATTTTCAGTCATTTCCATCTATAACTGCTTCAAAGCATACAAAATCCTGATCGATTAATTTACTAACATGATATAATATTGCCATTTAGGATTAATTTTCTTGTTTTCTTCAATTATAAATTATTCTTAGGGAATACATAAACATTCTCTAAACTTCTGCCTATAATGTTGTTAGGATTGATTTTGGATTCTGAAGGTGGAAAAGTCAATTACATTATGCCATACGAAACTTATAGGGGAATCGAATTCTTATATTTGATAATCGTTATAGATTAAAAACTTTTTAAAATAAAGCAATTTTTTTTAAAATTCTATGTGTTAAATTAAAAAGCAACAAAATTCTTATTGACTGACTTTAATAATCAAACAGCATTAATAGTATGAACTAATATTTTTAGTATAATATTTAAATATAAATTTTATTATTCCTTATTTAAATTTTTTTTCTTTCTTATAGTTACAAATTAATAATTAAAATTTTTTTGAATAGTTTCCACTTTTAAATAATTATATTTCAGTAAACCGAATTATCTAACAAATATTTGAGAACTTAAAAACAGAAATCACCAATAATTTTATCTGTATTTTTGAAAAGTTTTGTAGATCTTATCTCCTAAAATTAATTTTTATCTTCTATCCCCTTACCATGATATTTTCATATGTTGAATCAATCTAAGAACCCAATTACTGCAGTCTACATAGCTATCATTTGCGAAAAATTTATTTGCAGAGAATTTCTCAATAAAATACAATCGATACACCCAGAATGTTCAATTATTGTATAAATATGAATCGTATTGTGTTTATTTGTCTCAGAATTTATGCGTTTTCTGATTGAATACAATATAAGGACGATAACATTGGATAAAATTTGGCTGACCAAAAATATAATACATGCTTTTAGCTAACAGTCTACTTACTTTTTGGAAAAGCGAAGACATCTTTAGACCAAGTCTTGTCAGCTATAAACCTTTAACAATAAACCGCTTTCCTTACCTTTCATGCTATGCATCCGATCACCCCAAACCGCTTGAACCGTCATTATAAAGTTAAGAGTCTTTGTTGTAGAAAGGAAGGGGGATTTACTTCGTTTTCATCGACTTATGAGAATTGTTAAAGAGCAACGTACTGTATTCTCTTTAATAGAATTAATTTAAATCTTTGTTTTAGAGTCCCTGGTAATGGCTGCCAGAACACGACATTTGACTCTTCTGTTCTAGCTATGCCACTGTGATTAGGCTTCTACAAAATGTATTATGGAAATGCGCTGATGATCAAGGAATATTATTCATTTCATAAGCACAAACAGAAGTGCTAAAACGGGCTCAAAATATTCCTTAATTAATTTTTTTAATTATTTTAAACTGTTTAAAAATATATAGGGAAAAGCGAAGCTTATAAAGTCACATCTATTTAGTTAAAAAAAGAATAAAAATGTAGCTCAGCATGCTTTGATATGCCGTTTTGCTTTATTCCTACTTTATACTTTTCCCCCCGAAGAATATACTGAAGGAAGGGAAAAAAAAAAAAACTCAATTCAGAATTTTGTATCTGATATTCTTCCGCCTTTTTAGAATAAAAAGAAAGGAGGAAAAAACCCGGGATATTTTCGGAGGTTTACTATAAAAAAAAGCAGCTGTGTAGGAAACTCAAATAAAAAGATTTCATGCAAAATGCTTTTAAGAAATCATTTTCTCTTGGGACATAAGGAAAATATATTATCAAAAAATTAATGAAATTATCTTTTATTATGCCTGGAAAAATCTATTCCATGGAATTGAGCTGTGTGCGTACTCACTTTTTATCCATGGTTGTTGAAAAAATGTTTTAAAAGATTTTTTAACAGATTTTTTAAGTGTTTACCTAACATAGGGACCTTTTTTTCGTTGCTTTACTTTTGATCTGACACACTTGGGGTAGTATTTACAGCTATTAAATTTAAGATAAGAGTTTTATAATAAATCAATTGTTTTAAGGGCCTAAGAATGCTTGAAAGGATAAGGAAGGAAAAAAAGCGAGTACGCTTTACCCTAGTTGGCCTAGTGACAAATCATTTGGCATTGGAAACTCGGTGTTTGACTAGAATATATTGAGATATAGATTTCTAAGATGCAGATGTTTACTTGGAGATTGCGAATTTATCTGCTATATGGAATGCTTTTCAGGATATTTTAATCCAATCAAAGCATTAAGTAAACAACAGGCAATGTTTGCTATTTTATAGATATCCAAATTATTTCTATAGAAGATAAATTATTTACTTCCTAATTTCATGCTCTGCTCTAGATTCTTACGATATTTTTTAGTAATGCAATACTAAAATATTTTTGGGAATCAAATTGATTAAAAAATAAATTTATTAAATATATTAGACAAAATTGATTATATTTTTTAGTTAAATTTTTGAATAATAATTAGTTAACAAGTAAGACATCCACCTTTCTAGCTTAAAATAAGAAACAGAAATATATAAGTCCCATAAAAAAATTTGGTGAGAATTTAGCCCAGCCTTTTTTCAGCATTTAGTATTAGAGATTTTATAGTTATAATAATAATTAATCCATAATTAATATGATACTTAAAACCACATATTATAGACAAAAAGTTTATTAATATTTTCAGTGTTTTTGAAATTAATGAGAAATATTACTTCTAATGAGAGACGATAAAGTAGTTACCGTAGATCTTCAAAACTTTATGATTTTGTTGGCAACTATATTTATTTTCCTTGGTCAATGAACATTCCTGATACTCATATAAAATTTTTTGAACTTTGACTCTGAAGTTTTTATTGCATTTTTTAATCAAGTAATAAAATTTCCTCCAATGAAATTCATTTCATTTGTTAAAATGTTTTTAAAAAATTCAAATGTTTTATAATCATTTAGTTAAAAAATGTATACGAATATGAAAATTCCAGCAAAACGACCATTAGGTAAGCCTATAATGGACTTTCTAATTTTTACCAATTTTCAGATGGGCTCGCGGAATTCTTCCCCCTCCCCTTAATATGATCACATGATTCATGCGATATATAGAAAGTCTGATCTAAATGTCACATTAATTAATAGGTTTTCTAATTAAAAATGTATAAATTTATTTTAAATGTTTTAAATTTTAAAGGTTCCTTACTCACTGAAATATAAATAGGAATTAAAAGGAAAATTCCATCAAAATATGAGCATTATTCATTAGCTTAAAATAAACTTGAGAAATAATTTTTTAATTACATATTTTAGTCGAAATTTTATTACATGAATCATATAATGTAATATATCAACTAAATGCATCTATTTATAAAAATGTATCAAATTTTTTTAAATAATTTTTTTAAAAAAAATACCAAATCTTCTATGCTTATTATTTTTTTTTAAACTTATCAACATTTCTGATTTTTGCATAATTTTCTCACCAGTAAAATATTTTATACAAAAAAGTTGAATTAACTTAGCCAGAGAATTTCTTGAATTTTGTTCAAGTGTTTTAGCAACTCATTACATTTCACACTTGAAAGCATTTCAGTATAAAGAATTTTTTTTCGAAAATAAGAAGAAGTATTCATGAAATTTAAAACATTTATGAGATATTTTATTTTTAGATTAAATACTTAATCAATTTTTATTGAAGCATTGGCGGTTAAATTTCCTCTCTTACTGTTTTCTTGCTTTGGCATCTTTTTTGACTCCAGGACATTTGATGAAAATAAACAATTTTTATATTTTATAATATACGCAGATGAATACAAGTTTCTTAAAAATATTTTTTTTATTTGATATTTTCTAGTTTTCAATTTTTAATAAAAAAACGACTATTTTAATTTTCACATTCTTATAATATTCCTATTTTTTTTAATTTTACATATTTTTAAAATTTTCTTAATTTTTAACTAAACTCATGATTGAAAATGTGATCTTCCCATAATCGATGGAATCTTGAGACTTTAAGGATATTATTTTCTTGTTTACGAATTTCTTTAAGAATAATATCTCATTACTGCTTTTAGAAGAATAACAGTTGAATAACTCATTTGTAATTTATTAAAATCTGAACTTAATATCACATAAAAAATTGAAATTTAAAATGATAGGAAAATCAGGAAATCGTACTAATCCACCGAACACCCTGATTTCGCTAATTTTTATTTTGTATGTATTTTGTTTCACTTCTATATATGTCATTAACATTTGCCCTACCTCGCCCTTGCCGTCCTCTATTTTTGAGAGGAATCTCAAAATCACTCTGTCACTGTATAATCTTAATGGGGGAAATGTTTAGATAGAATCTCTCAGTCACAAACAATCCTCCGATTTTGCCAATTTTTATTTCATTTGAAAACTCATGATCCTTAGAAACCTCCTCAACTATCACATATCCTCACCGCCTTCCAGTTTTGGGAGACATAGGAAAATAAGAGTTCAATAGAGCTCCAAGGCTCTATAATTGGAGCTATACTTCTCAGAAATAGCTAACCAATCAGGACGCTCTATACCTATCGAGCTCGTGTAGTTTGATTTTGTGTGTGTGTGTGTGTGTGTGTGTGTGTGTGTGTGTGTGTGTGTGT
>JAPMOR010118983.1:84035-157687 GCA_026543865.1 Argiope aurantia | reverse complement strand
GTGTGTGTGTGTGTGTGTGTGTGTGTGTGTGTGTGTGTGTGTGTGTGATCAGTTGTAGTTTATAAAAGATGATTGACATTAATTATTAATAAGTTGGGCTAACAATTGGTCATCGAAGGTCGTTAGAAGAAAAGTAATTTCTGAAGATATTGAAATATTCCAGGGTTGGAAACTCAAAACATTTATAAATTTCAAAACTTTTGCGCATTAGGATATGAGTAAAAAAATCGATTACAGAATTCAATTTTGCAGACATAGAATAAGTAAAAGCGTATAAAAAATTCAAAATTTTTATGAGTTACAAAATAATTAGACAGTACAGAATCTTTGCAAATATGGAATAAGTCAAGTTAAATAAAAGCGAGTAAAAAGACAAAAATTATGTGTCGTAAAAATATTTTTCTTTCATCAATTACAGAAACAAGTTTCGTACTCGTTGAAAAAGAAGAAATATAAATAACAGTCAATAACAGTCTAGACAACATAGAAAGCAAAAGTTACAAATAGATATTCCATTGAGCAAATATATATTCCTTTGAAAGTGAACTTTTTAAACGAATTACATGACTACCACGGGATTTCAAATGATGTTTCTGTTCTACAAGAATGTTTTTCCTGTCTAATTATTTTGTAACTCATTCTTTTCATTTCTGTTACTTGGAGGTGTCAAAACATCGTCTGCGTCAAATAAAAGTTTTTTGTTTTGTCTTCAGGAGCTTGAGAAATGGTTTTCTGTCTAGATAATAAACAGCAATTTTTCAATTTTTATGTTCAAAAAATTCTCTTATTCTGAAAAATATACCAAAAACATATTTTTTTTATGAAATTGGGTATGATATATCTGACGTTAGTATTCCTAAACATAAGGGAAACAAAATTTTAAAACAGTAAAACGTGAATAATCCACGGCTACATGCAATTATAAACTATGCTTCTATGCATGTAACTTTCATTTCAATCTGAACATTTTGAAATGCATAAATGTTTTGATTTTTGAAATATTTTCATGTATTTCAGCCTTATAAGAACCGTAATACAGAAATTAAAAAAAAAATCTGTAGTAGTAATAGTAAAAAAAAAAAAAAAGTCGAAGAAGTTACTTTCAAAACACGTTATCACAAAGGACAAAATATTCAAAGTTTATCAGATTATCAGATCAAAGTTGCTGTTGATCTGATAATCTGATTTTTCCACAAACCAATGAACTTTTAATGTATTAAACATTTAGAAATGATTCGTTAATGAGACTTGCTTATTAAAGCTGTGCCTTTTGACGAGGCAGTCAAAAGATTAATTGAGTCATAGATTAGTCATAGATTAATTGAGTTAAAAATTAATGTAGGACTACTTATCAACGATTCTTCGGTAAATTCGGAAGGAAAAAAAAGTACTCGGCCGTACTATATAAAATCAGCACTGTATGAAGACCAATACATTAACGGAGAATATATAAAATACCAATTATAGAAGAAAACGCTCTATTGATTCGCAAGATTCGATATTAACACATTAGTATTTGAAAATAATAATTAATTTAATAGTTGAAACCATATAATGTTGTTGAAATGACTCTTTAATATTTTTGTGGTTTCTGTTTATAAATAAAATACGTTAGCTGTAATCAAAAAAGTAAAGGAGCAATTATACACCCTTAAAATTTGATGAATTTGGGGAGTAGCTATATATACCGGCCTTTGCCTTACAAAGCAATACGTCGAAAATGAATTTAAATATTATTTTTTCCAAATCCAATGTTAATTTTTACGAATTAATATTACGAATTATAATATTAATTAATATTACGAATAATAATTACTAAATTTTTTTTTAAACTTTTGAACTATGGTTGTAAAATGTTCACTATATTTTGTTCGCAAGATTTAATTTAGTGACTTAAACTTTCTGTTTATCAAAAATTTAGAAATGAATTATTAGTTTTGGAGTTCTAATTGACAAAGAGCTTAGGTACAAATTAATTGAGTTAAATAATAATGTAAGAAAGACAACTTATCAATTATTCTTCGCAAATTCAGGAGGAAAAAGAACGCTCGACCGCACTGGATAAAATCAATCTTGTATGAAGGCCGATACATTACCAGAGAATATATAAAATACCAATGGGAGAAGAAGACATTTTATTGAGTCGCAAGACTTCCCGAAATTCATTTTGAGTTTGACTTGGAAGCTACAAAAACAAATAAACAGTTTCTATCACGAAAAAAAGAAAAGAAGGGGGAAAAAAAAGAAAAGAAACAGAAGGAAAGGAGAGAAGAAAACTACAAAAATAAAAGAATACATAGGGAGGGATGAATTATTTTCCAAAGGGACCAAGAAGTGAAATGTGACATCTCGTAGAGCTAAAACTGAAGTCGAACTCGAAACAATTGTTTTGGTGAAGATTAGATCAACAAACCTAAAAGTACTTCAATAATAATGGCAACAACAGCAATAAAAAAAGGAGGCCACCTTGTCTCTCATTTTGCCTGCGAAAAAAAAGGCCCTGGGCAACCAACTTCCATTAAGGGTTTGGTGATGAGTCTACAGCTCTAGAAGGGTTTGAAGAATAAAAAGATTTGGAGGCATAGCCTGAAATATTGAACAGACTGAAAAGAGAGAGAGAAGAGAAATGAATTATTGACGGATACCCTACGCTCGAAAGTTGCCCACGTTTCGTGGCCCATACTTCTTCATCAAGGAGATAGACTAATCAGGTCTACGGGTCGTAACTTCGTTCCCCTCTTCGTTGGACTGTGGTCGTGATTCATTCGTTATGCTAATGATGCAGTGGTAAGACCATTCAGCAGCCGTTTATGACGCGATTTTGCGGTACGTTGGATCTAACATCGTGCTGGCCTTTCGCTGAGAAAGATGATGGTGAGTAGACACGTTTTAAGAGAATTTATTCTCGCACAACATTGAGAAGCAAATTATGAAGGAGAAACGGTAACATTTGGAGGGATATGTAACGTTTAAATCTTTTCCGAACTCCGGGGTTTTGAACTCTCGTAGCAGCATTATTATTGTCTTCCTGTGAAAGAAAATTTGGTGTTACGTTAGAGAATATTAGACCATTACTGCTTTTCTGATATAAGTATTTATATATCATTACAATTTTATGCCGCCGTCAAAGTGGCCAATATTTTATTTCTATCAATTTTCAAGATGCATATTTGATAGTTATTAATTGAAGTAACATTTGGAGGGATATGTTACTCTTTGGGTTTTGAACTCTCGTAGCAGCATTATTATTAGCTTCATGTGGAAGAAAATTTGGTGTTATGTTAGAGCATTTTAGGCTACTATTGATTTTTGGATATAAACATTTATATATCATCAGAATTTCATGTTGCCACCAAATGTAAAAACTGCCAATATTTTATTTCTAGCAATTTTAAAAATGCACATCTAATAGTTATTCATTGCGGTTTCATATCAATAATGTAAACGGAAATAATGTTTATTAAATATAATCCGGCCGAAGAAATAAAATAATTAATTAGTGTTTTTCTTTTAAAAAGTTAAAATATTATATAATTAAAAAGTAAAGCAATAAATAATTTTTGTGAAGACATCACATCACACTTGATTTAAATTCAAAAATTTAAATGAAAGTTGTGGAGAAATATGTTTCACTATTAGCACAAGATGTCCAATTTCATTGACCTTTCGTGATAAAGTACAACATTCAGAATATCGAGTAAAATGGTTGAGAAATCTTACAATATCTAGTTCTAATAGGGGTTTAGTTTAACCCGTTTTATGGACATTGTCATTGCCCTAGAAAAATAACTAGATCAGTAGGAAATTTCCACTGTACTTTATTTTTCAAGGTGAAAATTTTTAATCATTTAAATAAAAATTAGCTTTCTTAAAACAGGATAAGATTTACAACCTGGCATGTGAACATTATTTGTAAACTGAACGATGCGATATACATGATAAAAATACATGAATAGTAGTAAATCGGAAAGATCGTTGAATCAAAGGCTACCGGATTTGGAATGCATTTACTTCTTAAGTAGTAGGTGCTCACTAAGAGTTTCTTTTTCAGAATTGTATTTAGTTTTATTTTATAAAATTATTTAAAATTTTGAGGTTCTTACTCAATAAATTCGGATTTATTTTTGCGTGAAAAACCATTTTTATATCACTTTAAAACCAACTACAAAACGTTTTCAGTTACACAAATTTTACTTCATACAATTTTTTCAATTAATTTTAATTAATTTAAAAAAACATTTTATAGCTCAATTTTTTGCTGCATAAATTACTAGATTTATCGTCACTCACGTTTCGACTATATTAAATCCATTTTTTAAGATTTAAATTTTATTTTTAACTAATCAGTAGCAATAATTTCTCTTTGTCTTTGGTTGTCAAAAACTATTATAACTATAATTGAAAAAACACAATAGATTTAGTTCAGGTTGATTAGGAGTTCTGCCTATAGCATCTATAAATAAAAGATAGGAGTTACTAATTTACCTTTCTAATTTTTCTTTTTTGTGACATTTATTCCAAACCTAAGTTTAAATGCAAACTGTAATCCATCAAATTCTCAAATCAGTAGATGTTGGACAATAATGTTAAATAGTCATTCGTATGATCTTTGATAAATTAATAAATCATTCAGCTTTCATCTTTTTTTAAAAATCTTGTCAATGTGATTAACTTTTTAAATTCAATTTTGTATTTAAAATCCACAACTATATTTTTAAAAAATAATATTTATCTTTTATCAAATGTAACTTTTTTTTATTAGGATAATGCTTGGCGAGTTCAAGATTTTTCCTTCAGGGAACAAATTAACTTAGAATTTTTTTCCATAATTATTTATATTGATATTTGCTAGAAAATTACATTTTTAGAGGAAAAAGTACTTTTTTGTATCTACTTACAGTTTCGATTATTTTGCTTTGCTAATTATGTTCTTCAATCTGTATTAATTTTTTTTCTTTTATCTCATTAATATTGTTATGCCTTATAAGGGCATGGGATCATCGCTTATCAAACTAATGGGCTCAAATTTATAGATCAAAAGTTTCATAATTTAATTTAAAAATGCACATAATCCATAATACGTCCAGTCTTAACTATATATATTCGTTACTTAGCTATATATATTCATAATGCAGCACATTCCCGAAATATGGCATCGTCTGTTAAGATTATAAAAAAGACACAAATAGTTAAGGGATCAAAATTAACATCGTAATCGTAAGAAAAATAGCATTAAGAAATACAACTTTGAAAAATTACTTTGATAAAACTATATCATTTGAGAGCAGCATAAATTAATAGCAGTATGTTCAAATAGATTCTACATAGAAATTTCCTCACCCAACACAATGTAAACAACCTCACCCATCTCCAAAAATTCACGCACTAATTGTTTTTCTTTGAAATAAATGAAGTTTTCAGTCTTTTTTCAAATATTTAGAAAGACAAAAAAAATAACATTAATTAACGAGATTTAAAAAGAAATAGATGCGAATTAATTAATTCGTTGTTCAATATTCAGACGTATTTATTTCTGCTATTTACTTGATTAGTTCTATCTTATTGATAAAAATCTCACCAGAGATCGGAATTGCTAAACTATTGAGATTCAAAATTCTTCATCGTGACTATATTTATGCTAATTACTCTTCGATTAAGCTTGCATTGTTTTAAGTTTAATATCTCCAGTGCATTTAAATGTGTGTTGATTTGGCCCCATAATATCTTCTGCAAGAACAAGCGAGATCTTACTACGCATTTCATTAAAAGTATTTAAATGTAGTTAAATATTTTTCCGAATCCCGCTAAAGCAATTACATTATTGAAAACTGCGAGGGAAGGTATATAAAGCACGTGGCAAATGAAAAAAAAAATCTGGAATGGAAGTGTTAACTCATGTGTAAGTATTGAACAAATTTACATTCAAATGAGGGCACTGGAAGTATCTCTTTCATGGATGCACGGTCATGATTATAATTTCACGCTTTTATTTCAGATTTTTTTTGCAGGGAATTTCATTTTTAGGGGGAAGGGAAATGACACGATGGATCTTGAGCAGCCATTTCCCCCTTATCCACGATCGGAACTAACGAGAGCTTTCGAGAATTATGAGCAAACCCCATATATGTAAATGCGAAAAATTCCTTTTTTTTTCTTTCTGAAGTTTGAAAATCGGAATACCTTCATCGGGATTTGGAGGGGGGAGGGAGAGAAGAGAAGTGAATGGAAAATGCGTGAGGATGGTTGAAAGATGCGGATAAAATGTTTTCCCACAAAAAAAAAAAAAAAAACCATCAACAGAGAAGTGGAACTGCTTGCTGTTTAGACTGGGGATTAAAAGCTGCGACGGGGTGACTCTGCTCATTTCTTTCTCACTCTTTGTTGCATGTTTTGTGGGAACAAAACATTTACCTTTGTAGATGAAAAGAATAATGCACGCAGTAATGAAAGAATGATTTTATGAACAATAGCGTATTCTCTAACAATGCTTTTAGTGTCTTGTGGTTTGAATTTATAACCAATAATATCTGCATTTGCTTATTGATTTTTTTTTAAAATGTCCCAAATAATTTTATTAATATTTATTCAACGTTATATCTAGCATTAGGAAGAACTTTTTAGTATCATTGTTATAGATATTATAAAAGTTATCGCGAATATAAAGATCTTTATTGAAAGAAAATAATTATTGACACAGTTTAGCATATTCTCCATTAACTCATTACATAAAAAATCTATTATTTCTCTTTAAAAATAGATAGTATGATATTATGAATTAATCATGAGAGGAAATAATACTTTGTAATTTATTTACAATTAATTAATCAAAATTTAATGAAAACAATTATTTAATTGTCTGTAATTTTTATGGCAGTTAGTTCAAGACTTAGGAGAAACAGTAAAGTTAAAAATTCTTAGATAGAAAAAAAATTAAGCATTCCAAAAGACGAATAATGTTAGATAATAGATTAATACTCCTAGTCCCGTGGATATGGAATTCCTAGTAATGTCTGCATATGTTTCTTAAGCATTTTAAAATGTTCCTTGTAATATCACTTTTTAGATATTATATAATCTTATATATATTTGGAAATAACGATATTAAATGTGAGATTATTTTTTATAATAAGAACGCTTTAATAATGGGTGTAGAATACATACTATTACAGAGCTTTAATAAACCTAGTGATTGTTTATTTGATTATCTTTATTTAAGAATCAAATATAGAAACAATTTCAATATTCGATAAAACAATGTAATATTAGACAAGAAGATTTCATAAAAGGTTTTTAACTTTCTACATAGCCACGCTATTTTAATTCACATTACATCATTGTTATAAATATCATGCCTGTAACAATGCATTATTTTGTTCTTCTTTTAGCATAAAATTGTAAAACCTGATGAGAATATTAACAATTATAAAAATTTAAAAGTTAAATATTATCTGAACTAATCTTATAACAGCGGGAGACTTACACCTTTTTTCGCTACATTGCTTTGAAATAGATTCAAATGCGTTTTGTAATGAAGTAATCTGCAATTTATGTTTAACTTTTGCGAGAGTGTTAGAAAATTCAAAACCATAATGTAAATATAGTGCATTTAAAACAAATTATAATAATGTAGACCGCGTAAAATTATATGGAAGATTTGAGACGTGACTTGCAAACGACTAGGATTAAAATGACTGGAGCATCAATTAAAACATGAAGACTTCAAAGAAATGTTTAATCAAACTTTCAGTTATTCTTTATCATATTGCATATTTTTTTTTAAAACCGAGTGCTATTTTATATCATTTATAAAGTGTATTTTGTCTTTTATTATCACATTATAGCATTTTTACAACGTTCAAAAATAAAAATTCTATTTATATAATATTAGCGATAAGTTTTTTTCTTTTTGTATAACGTTTACGAAAAAATTAACTTTTTTATTGACGATAAAATGATGGCAGGTGGAAATTGAAGGACAGACTTCTTACAACAGAAAAAATCTGTTCTTTTTAAAATTTGATGTCGACCTACTGCCATTTACAATGCAATTTATCTGCTGCAGGCAATCTTGCATTTTGATTCAAATTATACAGGATTCTAATCGATTATTTCCCTTTCAATGTGTATTTAACGTTTTAATTAATGCTTCAGTCAACCTTTATTATAATTTCTTTAAAAATCAAAAACAGAGAATTGCTTGATAAAAAATTTCATTAAAAATTTGTATTTTATAATTTTTTAATGTTTACTCTACAAACTCAAGAATTCTTTCAAGTGAAAAAAATAAGGGTAGAAATACTAAAATTTAATACGTTAACTATAATCGCTGCTGCAAATAATTAAACTCATAGAAAAATTAGATTGCCCAATTTTCCTGTTTGATTGAAAGTGGAATTAATTTTCTTCAAGTGTTTTCACGATGAAATAGATATGAAGTAATTTAATTCTTACTACTCGAGTAATATGAAGAGAAAAATTTCATTTCAACAGTTAATTTATTTGCCACTAGATTTTCGCTTTCGCGTCATTAAAAGTTTCACCTCTGCTTGAGAAAAAAAATTATCATGACTGAATTTTAAAAAGGTATTCAAGTGATTAACGTAATAAAAGTATTAATTGAAGCAAAATATAATTGGAAAGGCGAAAAATCTATGAATCTGGAAGATATCAATTTATTCTTTCAAGAAAACAGAATAAAAATGGCGAAACAAGTTGATGCATAACTAAATTATCAGATATGATTTGAGAGGAAAACGAATTATAATTAATGATATTAATTAGGATCGTTAATATGTAACAGTGACAATTTTCTGCTTGACTGACTATATTTTCTATGAGAAGCATTTAAATTATAGAAGATTAAGCCATTTTTTATTAACTGTGGAATAAACAATATTGATTAATACATTTAACAACCGATAAAGAAAGACAAATTCAATTTTCAGTATGCGTCATACAAGACAATAAATTCATAATTGACTTATGTTAAAGAACTCAAAAAATCACTCATGATAAAAGACTAAAAAAATTATTGTAAGTGATAAATAAGTTGATAATATAATTAAATATAAAAGTTAATTAAGTGTTTAAAAGTATTTTTTGTGAAGCGGGATGTATTTGTTTTGTCATTTTATTGAAGAACAGAAAAATTATAAGATTGCAAGGAAAAATCTAATTTTTGTAATTTTATGTATGACTGCTACTAATTATAACACTTAGTTGGAAATTTGACAAAGCCATACAGGCATGAAATATAGAAACTGATTGTTTCATAGTATATTTTCAGCTGCACAAATTTTAATGCTCAAGAAGCAAAATTTATTAGCTAATTTATTCATCAAGTAATGATTAGTAATTAATTTATATATCAAGTAATGTTTGTTAATTGATTGAATCATATTATGTCGTTTCGTTGTTCTTAATGGCTGCTTCCACATTTTTTTTTCGTGTCTTTTGAGTGAAGTAATGGATGGCGTTGGATTGACGTCATCCATTACTTTTCACATCGCAAATCAAGTTTATAAAATTGTTGTAAAGTTTAATTTTTTTTTACTGTAGCTGTGAGACTCAGAGTTTATTCCCATTATTGCTCTCGAAATTGTATTATATAAACAAACATATATTTCAAATTTCATTCGTATTCCGATTGTTGCACTATTAAATGTTTGTATGTCGACAAAATTATTTTTTGACTACCCTGTACTTTTTTCCATGTAACAACTTCTAACACACTTTTATTGATGGTTAAACTGTAATTTGGTAATCAATTTTTCACTTATTCCTGATGTGCCAGAGTTTTGAAGGTTATAATCTCTATAAAAAAACGCTACTTATCAACGACGTATTTTGCAATAAAGCGAAATGTAAAGGAGTGCCCCAGTTAGCAATTTAATTTCTTTGGTGCAGTTTGGTGTGCATTTTGGTTTCGTTTCTCTCAAAAACTTTCAGTTGAAACTCGATTTCATTTTATTTCCGATGGCCGTTGAGCCTGAGATTGAGTTATTTGGGAGTAAGGAGAACGAGGCAGAGAAGACTCGGGTAGGCTCGATCTCTCTTTCAGTATTTCTGCCTTTTCAGCCGATCGTTGGTGAGAGGGAAAGTATGCTTGCTTAAAGTAAACAAATGATTTGTGCTTCTTCTTACAAAATAATCATTTTTTCATTCCAGTTTTCTTTCAATTCACGTTCATCATTTATAATTCTTCTACTTCACACTGATTCTATGATTCAATCGTCTGTAGGACGTCCGTTTACACGATATGCGAATGATTACAAATCTAAATATATAAAACTACATTACATTACAAATCCAAAAATTATATTCGTATCTGTTAAGTTGTTTGGATTATATTGAACGTATTATGAGAATTAAAATATCAACTGCTTCAGTGGATCTTGGCAGTCTTTAGATTTTACTATTCACCAACTTCTATTTAATATTTTTAAATCTTAATTTTCAGTTAATCGACTTATTTAATTAAATTTTGATTCCATATAAACGACTTATCTGATAGTGAGTTTGATACTGATAATGATGAATGATTATACTATTTCAAAATACTTCAATAATGAATTTTATAACAAAGTGTTAAATAGTTAAAATAAAGGATATTTTAAACTTTAGTAAACTAATAGAAATGGGATTTTAAACACTATCATTATTAAATTTTTTTACTTATATATTCCGACACAAATTCTACATGTCTTTTTCTTTTTACTATTTTTGACAAAATTGAATGATTTATGCTATGATCAAGCTTAAACAATATGGTAGGAGAACTGTCCGCTTCTCAACGAAGGCTAATATCGAGTATATGTATGTTCAGATTCTAAATGCCATTTCATGGTAAAAGGTTACATGTCAAACTTCTATTTCACGAACATGAATCATCGTCAAGCACTTTTATAATCATTCTTTAAAGTTACCATACTACAAGTAGATACGAGAAAGTAGCTTGTTGCCAATAAAATGAAAGTAACATAATATCCATCAACAACTTCAAACAACTGTCTCTCAAATAATCATTTCTGACAAATGGGACGGATGTAAACTGAAAGTAAGCATTGTTTCGGAATCTCACAATGAAGAAGACGAAATTTAAATTGCCGTCTGTGAGGTAAGTAGAAGTGCTTAGATTTTTGAGTTAATACTTTCACCTTCTTTCGCTGTAACAACAGCAAACAGCAGAGCGTTTAAACATTCCTGTAGGCGCTTTCATTTGAAAGGGAAGAAAGTTCTTTTTGACTTTCTCTCGAATTCAGCATGAAATTCATTCATTTTGGAATGATAGATTTAAATATTTCCGAGCTCGAAATGATAGTATTTTGAAACATAGATTTGCATTAGAAATGCACTCCAATAAGAAGCTTTTAGAAATGACTGAAGTTTGCATTTTATACATTTTTCATCGGCGATATTGAATAATGCATGTTTTAAACTTTTTCTTCTTCTTCTTTTTTTTTTTTTTAAATAGCGTTTCGTGAGAAAGTAATTCGTGTTATTGCTTTTAGGTCGAGGAAAAAGTTAAAAGACTTGGAAAAGATTTAATTTTTCTTATACATCGTTGTAAATCGTCAAAATATTTTTTTAAAAACTGTAATTTAATTATGAAATTTGATTTTTTAGTAGCCAAAATTCAAGGTAATAATGAAGACATTTTTTCATATTGTAAAAAAATATAAAAAAAACAACAACTTTTATTTTTATTTTGATTGATTGATATTAATTTTTGATATTTTGTGAAGTATTTTGATAAAATATTAAATTTTATTTATCAGAATCTTAAAAAATGAAAATATTTATCTTCGTAACTCTCAGAAAATTTGTTCTTTATTCATTTTTGATTCTAAATCTTGTTAATTAAAAATTATTCACCAAGTATGGAATTTTTTAAATAAAATTTCATCTACAACTACTTGTATATTAACAAATGAAATTCAGGATTATTACTGAGAGATTCTTTCTATATAATGATACCTTGAAATTTAGATACATTTCAAATAATTTTAAAAGACGTTTTATATTTAACGTTGTACATTGTAGACTACTATTGGTTTGTTTTTATTTCGGCATCAAAGATTTAGATGCATAAAAAAATAAACAAAGCTTATATGACACATTTAAAAAATTAGTAAGCAGAAATATATGTCTCATTTTCAATTAGCTTTTATGTGAGTTTTATATTTAACAGTACAATATATAGCAATACATCAAAGACTGCTACTAAATTGTTTTTTTAGGCATAGAAGATTTTGCTGCATAAGAAATAAACAAAGTCTGTGGGGTAATTTCTAAAAAGTAGTATGCAAAACCTTAGGTCTCCTTTTTAAAGATGTCAAAAAGTGCTGTAAATGATGGGAAAATGTTAAAGATAGGAATGTTGATGTTAAGTATTATTATTGTATTATTATTAATTATTTTATTTAACTTTACTGATCTAACTAATTCTTGAAAGGTTAAAGGCACAATCTGTATTTCCTCGCCCCAATAAGCTTTAGGGTAGAAATTTGCGAGTTTGAGTCTTAATGTGCTCATACAAGGTTATTTAGAAATTCGACGTGCTTTAAGCAGATATTATCAAATGGTACTATAGATGTCTTCTGTATTTTCTATTGTAAAATCCAAATATGGTTAAATTTCTAGAAAATTTTAGTAGGAAGATATTATTTCTTCTAATAGCTAGTTGTCTTCGTTTCTATATTTTGTTGAGCCCAAAGGATTATGAAACAAAATTTGCTAAGAATAGCGTATACTCCTGTAACTTTACTATATTATTTTGCTAGTATACTAACCTTTACTAGTAATACAGGTATACTAGAAAAGTAAAAACCTTATAGTATTACAGGTTCGCAATACCTATTTAGAAAGAAATATCTTGAAAACAAACATTCCATGCATTTTATCAAATGATTTTTTTTAAAAAAATTATTTCATTTGTAAAGATTTATAAACGTTGGATAGAGACTTTTATTTATGATAGAAAAGGGAGGAGTCGAAATTTATTCGAATGAACTTAAAAAAACGGATCCTTATATCTTATTTATTCAAATAAATTTTATAGGCTCTGTATCTAAATTGGATTTTGAAAGAAAATATTTAATAAAAAAAAAGAAAGAAAACTACAAGGAAAATTTTCATATAACTCATAAGTAGTCTATATACTCGAGAGTTTCTATAGAAAGATATCAATCCCTTGTGAATCTCAAAAAATGGCCAATATTACTACATCAATATTGTTTGCCCGTGCACTACTGAATATGATATCAGATATTGTTTTCAATACCTATCTATACAAATAGTTTCCTAGAAATAAATATTTGTATATTTTATTAAATGAGTTTAAAATTAAAAATTTTATTTCATTTATAAGCAGAAAATATATGATCTACAAATAAAAAAATATAAGACATGCGTTTGAGACAGAAGAGGTAAAATGAAATACCGAGTTAATATCGAATACTTTAATATTTCATCAAAATACCTTATACCCTTTATTAAATTTATTTATTCTTTTCGTAAATTTATTTCAGCAGTGAACACCAAATATTAAAATAAATTCTAAATAAAATATATTCTCAATTGACAAACTAGATTCTCAACAAACAAGGAAATGGCAGTAGTTTTTTTAAAACGAAATAAAAAAAAAATTCAGTACGAAATATCATATTGGAAATTATTTGCATTGCAAAGAGGCATCTAAACTAAATTGAATGACAAATCATTTTGGAGAAATATAAGACCCAAACCTAATTTAAGTAGTTTTCAATTTCAATTGAACTCAATTTTTAATTTCATCGAGAAAGGAGATCGCTGTTTAATTATTCAGTTTAAGCAGGTATTTCAAATGCAGATATTTGTTCGAATTTATTTACTCAAAAATGAAGCCTAAAAAAAATATGACGATTTACGAAAGGTAAATATTTGATGAGAAGAAAAAGAAAACTATACGAAGATTGAAATCGATTTATAAGTACATGCTTTCCATTGAGGTATGCGAAATTATTGTGTGAATACAAAACAAAGCAGCTCATTTAAAACGACCTAGTTCCAAAATCAGGAAGACATCATTTGTTGAATTCAAGTTGGATCAGATTTATAATATTTAAATAACACAGATTTGATTCCGTTTACAAAAAAATCTAGAAGTCAGTGGCAAATAAAAAGGTAAGTTGAAATAAGACATGAGCTCTTATTAGCTTGTTTAATATTTAAATATATCTTTCCATTTGAATGAGTTTTGCAAACAAAATGCGAGTTGACATATTCTTTCACAGAAGAAATGCATTTTGTATTTCTAAAGCGTCTTGAATCAATTGATACAGCAATGTCTTTGGGGATTTATTTGAAAATTAGAAACAGTTGCTAGCACACTTTGTCTTAACAAGTTCAAACAAAGACGTTAAACCCTTTTAATATGTCTTTCTTCTTAGAACTTATTTTTGCTTTGGGGCCATTTCATTTGGATTCATTTTGAAGTTAAAAGAAATCCTTAAAGGATCTAAAGTATTTGATTGTGTGTCACCTATTCGAACTCCTTATGGATCGATTTTCTTATTTTATCTTAAATAAAGAGGCTTATATATTTTTTTCGTCACCCAACAGAGCTAGGCAAAGAACAGCTCTTGTCTTATATAATTCAACTCGAGGTCTCCTCACTCTTATATAGTTTAGTTCTGAGCCATTTGACATTTGGGGAGATAGGGGGTCATGCATGAAATATGATAAAGAATTTGTCAGTAAATATATAAAGATATGCAATAAGGTAAATTATATTTAATCGTTATGCGTTTGATGATAAAAATTCAGGCAGGAAAAGATATGTATGGTATATGATTACTCAATAAGGATTATTAAAATCAATAGGATACAATTATGGTGAAATATTTAAAAAGTAGAATTTCATTATTTTGAACTTTATTAACATTCTCTGTTAGCGCTATTTGACAACGGCTTATTTAAAGCGCATCAAGCTCGCATATTTGGCAGATGTTTGAAGAAATCGAGTTGCGAACCTAGAATTTTTCGATGACACAACTCAGAGTTTACCACCAGGCCAACCCAGAATCTTTATCGTACATGCCTCGTTTACTGAGAGAATATTTTTAATATCTTTAATTACATTCAAAGAAAAATTAAACTGGAAATTTTGCTTAACTTTTGTATTTGCTCAAAAAGCAAAATCCCTTATCTCTAAATACTTCAACTTTTCAAATTTTACAAGAAGGAAAAACCATAATAAATAAATAAATAAATAAATAATATAAATAAAAGAATAAAAATAAACATTTCGCAACCTAAAACAAATATAGTGGGTATGAACTTAAGACAATCATATCTGTTTTAGATGTGAAAAGAATCTGACTTTTTATTTGTTCGTAAATTTAGTTTTTTTTTCCCTTGCACAATTTTGGAAAATGAAGTTTATTGGAGTTGTTTGTTATGTACAAATGGGTTTTCTAATTTGCATAAAATGTCTTAGTAGGACGTATGAACACCCTTTTCCGGTTACTTTTTTTACATGAAAAAAAGTCCTTTATCCCTCTGATCATATTCGCGCAACCCAAATTTTTTCCGAGCATTGCTTCTTTTACAGCGAATTTTCGAAACTTACACGAATTCATAACGTACTCTGTATATATGAACTAACTTATACACTAGTATATCTTTTTATGATTTGCTATTCAATCCTTTTTGTTTATTACATAATTTTTAATTCATTATTGTATTAGATATAAGAAATACATTATTGTGAAGGAAAAATTCTTTCAACGGATAATTTTGCAATTTCATAAATTCGATTCTTCACGCTTTTTTAAAAAGCAATGTTTTACAAAAAAATCCAATATTTTAGAATGTTTTATTCATGAGTTAAACATAATTTCCTTTGAATTTCGTTTTTATACTATTACTTCGACTGATAGGAAAACGATGAGAATCTTTAATATAAACATTGCGGATGTATTAACTACATTCGGAATAACAGCAAATTAATCTTGACTACATTTGGTTTTCTGTTTGACTAGATTTGCCGATAGGCAGTATGGGTACCCCTTGACAACCAAAGAAGAAGCAACCGGATGATAAAAATAAATGAATTCAATATTGGTATTAGGTATTATAAGAAAATAATAATGTCAAGTAAAAGGGGGCAACTAAAAGGTAAGTGAACTTACTTCTAGGGTTATTCAATTGCACGCAATTTCCTGCATTGTTTGGTATTAAATTAACCCTATAGTATCAAAATGAATGGTTGAACTAAGCTGGAATAAGCTGCTTCAGATTTCAGGACATTCATACATATTTCCATAATAATTTTTTAAATTGAGAAAATTATAAAAAATGGAATAAATGTATATTTAGATATTTATATGTAACAAAAGATAACTTAAGTACTGTTAGAAAGAAGATGGATACAATTTGATTTGAAGAATACTTTAAAGAAAGTACAGCTACGTTTGGTTTAATATCTAACAATGATAATTGCAGTAATATTGGCATTCATATAAGGTACGGTTTTATGTAATAGAGAAGTTACATCATTATTTCAGCTTCAACCATTATTTTAAGTTTAATTAAAAAATTAAAAGCACATTTTTACTAGCATACTGAAAAACAAAACCTTTAATTCTACTGCTACTGTTTCTCATCTACTGTTCTCAAATTCAATACCAGGTGGGGCCACTAGTATGAAATTAATTTTTTTTAAATTCCTGATTTACTGATGAATAAGTTCTGAAAATATTTAAATACCTTATTGTCATCGAGAACACAAACGTGTGAAAAATTTCACCCTTGTACCATATAAGGAATCGGAAGAAAATCGACTACATCTTTATAAACATGAAAAATATCAAATTAAATAAAAATGTTGAAAAATGAGACCAGTGGGCCTTTTCTTTCCCATTCATTTACTCTTTGAGAATCTAGTCTTTTTTATTGTTTATCATTAAAAAAACATTATATTTTCATGCCATTTCATATTCCAAAATAAACCACAAAAATAACGTGATGCCAGTGTAAGAAAATCTAAATAATAAATTAATTAAAAAATCACCAAAATAAGAAAATTATTTTTAAGTAATGACACAGACTTTAAAGTTTTTTTATTCAATAATTTAATAATTAATGGAATTCTCAGATTTTAGGAAGTAAAAACAATTTTGAATTTTTACAGGTTTATCCGGTTTGCATTTTGCTTCCCAATGAAAATATATTTTCTTTTCAATGTTCAAGCGTCGAGTCGAAGCAGATAAAAACTTGCAAGCATGTGAAAAATATTATATCAGTCAATAAATACTTAATTCAAAGTTAGTATGCCATAAGCCAATCAAATATCTGATTAAAAACATTTTTTTAATAATTCTTGACACTTTAGGTGTTTTCGAAATAGCATCTTTTTAGGATCATTAATTTGCCTTTTTCCAAGGAAGGAAAGAGCTTTATATCCAGCTGAAAATTGAATAATACATAAATTTTCCATCAACCAATCAATATTTGATATTTATTTTTAAAAACTCTTATTGTGTTTTATATTTCATGTTATTTTCGATATCTCCAACAGAGTATGATTTCGGGTATACTAATCTGTACTGCTGCAAGAAACGAAGAGCCTTATATACCAAGAAATACTGAATTATATATCAGTATACCTTATATATGATATTTACGTACTAAAAACCTTCAATGTTTTTCATAATTCATGGAATTCCAGATATCTCCCCTCTTTACAATTTCAGGAGAAATATTCTGTTTAATTTTAAAAAGTAAAAAGAATTCTATTTCCGAGGGGATATTGAATTATAAAGCAATATGATAAAACCATTGAAATATATGTTAATTGCGTATAAAACATCTTTGTTGTATTTCATTATTCATGACATTCACGATTTCTCCCACACAGTATAATTTTAGGAGTATTATTTTTTCTTGTCTGAATATTAGCTACTTCAATTCTTGCAAAGGATATTACATTATGTATTAATATTTCATAGATATCCTAATGTTTGATAATTTTTTTAAGAAAACAGTGCTACTGTGTTACATAATTCAAGAAATTTAGTATATCTCCATTCACACTATAATTTTAGGAACATTAATTTGTTACAATTATCTAGTTAAAAAAAAAGTGAATAAATAATCTTGAATGAAAATTCAAAATATAACATTTTTTTACTTTCTCGTATATGAAGTATAACGTAAGAATTGTAATCGTCAAAACGTTCGAACAGATTTTGACGAATCTCCGCGTTTCAGACCTCTTTTAATTTGAAAAACATTTTTGGTATTGTCTGTCTGAGAACACGATAACTCAAAAATGCTTTGACAGGTGAACTTTTGTACATACATTCACAAGCAAATTTATAGATGTATGCCAAATTTTGAACGAAATCCATTTTGAGAAAATCTGCCTGTTTGACTGTTCGATTACAAGTGAAATTGATAATCCAAAACGCAAAGAGCTTAGTGCATAAAATTTGATTCATAGATAATATAAATTCTTATCAAGTTTTGGAGCATATTTGTCAAAAGGTTGGCAGTCTGTCGGTCTATACTTTCGCATGCATGCATGCAAACGCAATAACTCTTAAACCGGATGACTTAAATCAATGAAATTCGGTATGTTAACTTGTAATCACAATTGTAGTTCTGTGTCAAATTTTGGTTTTATTTGATCGGCAAAAAGACATTCAAAACTCATTTCTACACAATAAATGCAATGGAAATATTAGATTCACGTCAAATATCTGTATTTCGTAATTATTCGTTAATGCAATGCAAGGCATTTTCGACCTTACACAAGGTCTTCAGATTTATGCAGGGAGAAGAAGGTAAGAATCTAAATAGAAAGTCCCGCTTCTTAATTTGTAACAATGTAATTTTAAACTATGAAATCGGAAACCTCAAGCAAGTGTCTCCACTCACAACTTCATGTTCGATCTTTCTAAAAATTATGCAAAAATGGCTTTGAAAATTCTAATCATGTGCTTTCTCTCCCTTTAATATTTATGAACTTAAAACCGACCACGAGCATTTTTTCTTGTAAAATATTAAAAGAAAAACATGTCTGCAGCTTAATTACTATGAGCTAACGCTTCTAAAAATTACTGAAAATACCTTTCTTTTTCTGATGTTTAATAAAAGAGGCTTATACGTGTAACGAATATATATATTTTTTCTCATTACCAGTGCTGAAATTTGAATTAGATTTAGTAACTTGCTTCTAGTTTATTAACATACATTTTGTAAAACTTCAACTGAGGTAAGCTTCCGGATCAAAATTGCGTTTCGACAAACATTAATTTAAATACCAAAAGAGTTAATCTCTACGTCGTGGGCGAAGCTCATCAAAGGAATGTGAAAAAAGACTAGAGTAAAAGAACAAAAACGTGCACAAAAGTTGAATTAAACATTTCAATTAAGATATATATAGTTAAAACAAACAGAACAGATCCTTTAAAATTAAAAAGAAGGATCTTATTTGCTCAAAAATAAATGAAATTAAAAGTTAAAATGTAGCTGTCTTTGGCATAGATGAAATAACCATAAGGTCTTGAATATGGATAAAATGTTTGTTTTGTGACAGTCCAGAGGAAATTATTAATGGTGAATGCTGAACTGTCAGAAAGAATCCTTTTGATTTGGATTCTTTTTTTTTATTCTTTATCCTCGGCTCAGATTCTTCTTTCATTCTTTATCCTTTGAGTCAGACTATTCTTTCATTCGTTATGCTTTTAGTTTTCATCGACGACTTAGTTTGCTTAGAAGTGGGACGATGAGGTTCTTTTTTCTAAGTGAAATGCTGCGGAATTACAGGAAATCTTATGCAAATAGCGCAAAATATAATCAGTAACGGCGCCCTTTTTTATCTCCAGTATGTGCTAGAAAGTCTTAAATTTCTACAAACTATTACTTACTGTTATATATAACCGTTAAACTGTCAGAATTCACAATTTCTATGAAATAAAATGTATTCAAACTGAGTTTCATCCAGAAGTCTGGTAGAATTCATCAGCAAAAGTACTTTCGTAGTAAAACTGGAGACATTCGACATATTGAAGCCAGAAAAAAAAAATATTCACAATAGATTAGCAAAATTGTTTTCTTTCTTCTATGGAATACTTTCATCAAAAGCTGTCTTATAAGCCTGGGGATTTCTTTCTAGTCTTTTAGGATTCTTTAAAAGGGGAAGTCGGAATGAAATATGTATGCATTGAAGATGAAAATTCTTGATAAACAGACACAGCCATGGCGACTTTCTGAATGTTGATGAAATTGAAATGCATGTTTTAATGTTTGCAATTTATGTATGTGGGTGCTTGGTCTGAGCTAAAAATATTCTGTGAATGTGCGGCTGAAAACTTATTTTAAACATGGATTAAAACAGGCATATGATGTTGAAATATATTTACAAATGCCCAGAAATTATTTTGATCTCATTAGTTTTTTGTGAATCTATAGCTAATATCTTGAAGCTCATATTCAACTATACTTATATACTAAGCATTATTTCTATAGCGAATATTGCAATATCTTTTGACATAAAAATGTAATCAGCTACTATTTTTGTTTTGAGGGTTTAAGAGCAAATCTAGTAATTAGAATTGCATACTATTTCACAATTTTATTTATGAAGGAACATTTTTAACTATTCAGTTGCAAATATTTTAAACTAAATAACGAGAGTTATTTGTTGAAATTTATTTGACAAGACTCAGATCAGCTACTTTTTTTTGTTTTGATGGTTTAAGAGCAAAATTAGTAATTAGAATTGGAAGTATTTCACATTTCTATTTACGAAGGAATATTTTTAACCATTCAATTGTAAATATTTTTTTCACTAAATAAGGAGAATTATTTGTTGAAATGTACTTAATTACTTGCTAAGATTTGCTTTAATGTTTGGTGCTTGCTTTAATGTTTGGTGCTTTAATTTGCTTGGCAGAAGCTCTATTCATTAAAAATTAAGTAATTCATTAATCCATTGATTATTACTCATCTTATTAAGTAACTGGAAATTTAACTATGCAATTAAAAAAATCAATTGAATATTAGCTAATTCTAGCCTTATGAATTGATTATAATCCTTTATATTATGCGTTAAGTAACAGCAAGATTAAAGAATTTCGGATGATTATTTTTCTAATATGGAGGTTAATTATTTTCCTAGTATCTTTGAAAAAAGCATAACGAAGCAATTTTTACTTAAATATTCTCACAATTGATATCCTTTATAAATGATAATAGCTGCCTTAGACGATTAGTTTGTCTTCCGAGAATACTGATTTAGTTCAGATGCAATTGAATCTTTTATTCATTTGATATTTATAATTCCCGTCAAATTGTGATGTACATTAAATCCGAGTTTTATAGAGGCCTTTCACGTATCCTTTCTATCGACTGCATGAACATACTGATGGTGAAAAATTGGCATTAAAGCGGCATACCATATTTTACGTTCAGAAGCATGTTAGCTGAACTGAAACATGCCAATAAGGATAATTAAAGAATAACATCCATAATCTTTCAGCTTGCTGGATATATTCCTAATACACTTTCATTACTACATAAGATTTTGTTTGCAAATTTTAGAGTAAAACTGATAAAAAAAGTAAAATATATTAAAATATGATCTAGGTCTCAACAGAGGAATAGAAACGCATTATTGAATATTTTTTAATATAAAGTGAAAATGCTTTGAATTTCCTTGAAACAATTAAATTAAAGTAAAATATGCATAAAATATATTTGAAAATTTATTATAAAAAAGGAAACAATTGAACCACATATAATTTGGTATTATTAAAAAACAATTAAAAAATTAAAATGTTATAAATATTATTTTTTGAGACAATACGTCTAGAAGTTCAAGACGAAAATCACAAAAATATACTCTTAGATCTGACTGTCAGACCTGTAGAAAGACAACACACACACGCACTCTTTCTAGAGCATCGTTTTAAGACTTAATTTGCATATTTCAACTTATATTTCCAATTTATAAGTTCTATTATAAAAATAATGCGTTCTCTTTGGCCCATTATCTTATGAACCTGTTGTACTTGTGTTCTTAGAACCGATATACTAGTGGACAAATATTTTTTGGTGCGTTTAAATATTTATTTGTATGCAAGTTCACTGCTCTTTTCTTTTTCATACAGTTAAACACATAGAAATTTCAATCGAATTATTAATAACTTCAAGACAATAAATAATGTGTATAATAAAATGATTAGTAAGTCAGGTAAGTTCAGAAAAGGTTAAAAGTAAATTTTTGCCCATGGTTAAATTATTTCCCACGAAAATAAATAATGAAAATATATTAATTTCATGTATTAATATTTTAAATTTTTTAAAAAATTTAATGCGATGGTAAAATTTTCCATATGGAACATGGCTATTGATTAATGCAAAAAAAAAAAGACGAGGTGATTCGCTTCTAGTCAACAAAAATAATGAATCACAATAACGAGAATCTAGATTTTTAGTTGATAAATGTATATTAACTTTGCAGAACGATTGAAATTAAAGGAACACATCGTTATAACCCGTTTTTTTCAAGTATTATTTACCTCAATAAAGCAAAACCTTTGACTAAAGCGATTCAGTTTTAACTTTCGTGCGATTCGAAGAGATTTTCTTAATGCTAATTGTTTGCGCTAGGGCGAACAATAAGCTCACTAATGTATCACTTTACTAATAAATACATTGACAGATGTTTTCTTTTATATTAGTTTAGCTTGTTTTTCTTTTCGTATGTACACATTACACCGTTAATTTGTTTTAATGTAAGGAGTGGTACCTAAGACAAAGATATTTAAGAGATATAATGAAAGATATAAAAACCTATTTCTATTTCTCTGATTAAAAACATAACAAGTTTCAAAAATATTACAAAAATGTCGGCTTTTTATTTTAAATGGACGATACGATTTGTGCGTCTATTTTTATAGACTTTTTTTTTTAATTTGCGAAAGTAAAAAAATTGTCTGGAAATTAGAATTTTTAATAAAAAGAAATAAACGCTACCTATGCTTGAGAGAAGCTATGGATTCTTCGATTAAAAAAAGGAATTCCATTTATTATGTTACACAGATTGCTTTCTTGGCTTTTTTTAAATGAAAGATGCCTTTCACGAAATGTTTTTAAAAGAGTCTTCAAATTTAAATTTTTATAAAAAATAATTTTGCACAGACTGCTATATCAACTTTCTTCTGATGGAAGATACATATCATGAAATTAAAAAAGAAATGTTTGAAAATTTGGATTTTTTAATAAAACGATGCAAATGCTACCTGTGTTTCAGGGAAGCTATGGACTTTTGGATTAAATAGAAACAACTATTCGAATGTTGCACATATTATTATATTGTTCCTTTTTCTTTCCTTTTTTTTGTGAAAGATATATTTCAAGGAACAAAATAAAAAAAACTTGTTGAGAATTTAGATTTTCAGTAAAAAGAAACACTACTTACGTTTAGGAAGAACTATGGATTCTTGGAGCAATCCAACGAGAGTGGTCTCACATACTCTTTAATAAACTAGTCATTCCAAAGAATTCCTTGCATGGCATTGGCGTACAATAGTTACAAAATATTAACTTTTAGAGTGAATTTAACATTTTTACTGAATCTATATCACGCTTGGCGAGTTTTTTGGCGGTTATTCTTTGGCATGCTGTTTAATAGCATCCAAAAATCGAATTTGTTCTTTCTATGCATTTTCTCAACCGATTGAAACAAAGATTTGACACAAAACAAAGACTCATACCAAATTTGATATATTTAAGTCATTACGTTTTTCAATTATCGCGTTTACATGTTTCTGAAAGTGCAGACTACCAGACAATCAACTCGTAGTTGGATTTGGCTCAAAATTTGATAGGTGCCTAAACAGTAGATGTTAAATCTGTTCTGAATTTTATCTATCCAGTTATCTTCGTTTTGTAGCTATCTTTTTAGCTTTTATTCCAACAGCAGGACAGACAGACTTCCTCTATACGGATTTTACTCAAAATTTGATAGAAATTGTTCAAATTTGGTGTAAAGATCGTGTATCATATTTCAACCATCAAGCTCAAAGCGTTTTGGAATTATCTTTATCACAAACTGACAGACGGACATATTCCAAAAATTTGTTTTTCGAACTCAGGGAAATCTAAAACGTTGGGATAAGTCAAAACCTTTAGTTCTAATTTTTCTACTACTAACTCTACTTTATAACTCTGGAACACTTTACTTTCTCTATACTACGTATACGACAAAATAAAAAGGTGCAACATTTTTAACGTTGTACAGATTGTTAACTCGGTATTTTTAAAGATATATTTCACTAAAAAATGTCTGAAATTTTGATTTTTAAACAAAAGAAACAAATGGTACACGTGTTTGAGAGAAGCTATGGAACAGAGTGCTGTCTTTTTTTCTTTTCTTTTTTTTTCTTCAGTTTTTTGACGGAAGATATATTTTACGAAAATAAATTTTTTTTTCTTAAATAGTAAAGGAAATATTTTTTTTAAAAAAAAGAAACAAACGCTACCTGTGTTTCAGAAATACTGTGGACTCTTGGATATTGTATCTTTTCCTAGTAAATGTTTTTTTTTGGGGTGAAAATAACTTCCACTGAAACGAATTCTTGTAAGGGATTTGTTTCCAATTGTTATGTGTTTTCCGTGAGCTTTTGTGAAAGAGCAATAGTTAATTGCTCTTGGTACAGAGAGCAATAAGTTCACTCAAGTATCACTATGCTGATAAGATTGGTTTCAGAAAAGATAGACTAAACTTATCAGCAAACGACCGAATCACAATTCTTCTTCATAATCCTTATGATTGCTCCACTGCGATTTATAACATGTTTTTCTTTAATCAAAAAAAAGAATGTATTTATTTCAAGAGATTCCTCTAGACTGTCTTGCGTAGGGACTCTAAAAGATCTTATTTAGGTGTAGGAAATAAAATTTCCGGCCGCAGTTACTTTTTTTGCGCTTTTTTTTTATTTGTTGCCCTTTTTTCAGTGGCAAAAGTAAGATAATGCTACGTGAAAGACAGAGATTAATTCCTCCAAAAAGGAAAAGAAAATTGGATTTATGTTACAGGAGGAGGCTGTAGGAAAGGGAGAAAATCGCACTCCATAGAGGAATTTGTGAGAAATCGGATTGGGAGCCTTTCGATCGGAAAGCTCATACAATTTGCACTTCGTAAATGATTATTTTTTGTATTCCCCCTCCCACTACCCCCCAAAAATCCTACGTCAGTTTCATAATAGAAAAGTTAATAGAAAACCAAACAAAAAAAAAAGTCTTCTAAGAACAAAACTAGAATGAAAAGAGACAGTTTGAATCCCTTTGCGCTTGCGTGTTATTAACAATGAAAAACTGGTTCAAGTTAGATGCTCTTTGTTTACAACAGTTCAATCGATTTCTTAGATATTTATGAGTTATAGAATGTATTATCATATCCCATGGCTATATATCTGCATTTTTAACTATCTTTTTGTGCCACAAGAGGAGGTGGGAAAGGGGTAAAATTGCACTCCATAGAGGAATTGGGGAAAAATCGGATTGGGAGCCTTGATTGGAAATCTCATTTAATTTTTACTTGGTAAATGAATTTTTTTCATAAAATAATCTCACACAATTTTCACTTCGTAAATAATTATTTTTTTTAATGTTTTTTCATAAAATAATCCTATACTAGTTTCAAATTATAGAGGTTAATAGGAAACCAAAGAAAATTAAGAGAAATTTTAAGAACAAAACCAAGATGAAACTAGACAGTTTGAATCCCTTTGCTCTAGCCTATTATGAACATTGAAAAATTGATTCTAGTAAGATGCTCCTTGTTTTTAAATATATCGATTTTTTCGATATTTATGAGAAATAAAAAAGTGTACTTTTATATAGAATGTACTACGATTGCATATTTGTATTTAATGTTCTTTTCATAAAATCATATTATAGTAGAATATATTTATTTATAAAATAATTATTTTTATTTCTGATACTGCATTTTGTCTTTTGTAACTTAATTATTGAATAAAAATAAAGGCTGCAAAGCTTTATCTCATAATACTTTTAAGTAATTTATAGGAAATGAGTATAAAAGGATAGTTATCGAATGAGTTTTTTTAGGTGAACTCAATGAGTGAAATGCAGTTTTCACTCATTGCAATTCAACTGTAAGCCCAACAATAGATCAGTCATTAGTAGATAATGAATTTTATTATTTATACTTTTATTATATATATATATTTTGAATATTATTTCTTATTAATTGTGAATTAATAATAAATCAACCTGGAATTTCCGAATTTCGAACTCTTAAATTTTACGTTGAGAGAAAAAAAATATATTGCCTGTATTTAAACATTATTTATTACATTTACAACAGAAAATACATATTCTTTCCAAAAAAAGACCTCAAAATAAAAAATATTCAGTTGATGCTAACGGTCATAGCAATGTTTTTTTTTTTTTGATCAGCTTTATATATTTGATGATTTCTGAAATTCCAGGTATTCCAGGTAAAAACTATATTAATTACTCTTAAGTACTGTTTATTTAAATTTACTCATATTATAATTTTTTCTGATAATTCTTAAGTTTATTCGCCTGAATATCAACAAATAAGGGTCTGAAACAAAGAATTAAATTGCATCCAAAGATTGCAATCTAATGTTTTCTTAAAGCTCAAGATTCAAAAGTGTATCATCGTGCCTAGCGCTTCTTTACTTTATTTTTTTGTATTAGTTTGATTAACATTTATGTAATTTCTCATACTAGTAAAGTAACTGAACCTAATAAGAAGCTTTAAGAGAACACAGATAAGAACGCAAAAATACATAACCCTTAACCATCCAACTACGTATCCCGCGTATTGGCAGTCAGTCTATTTCCTGTTGCATACCGCGTTTTTCACAGTTTAGTATGTTTATCTTTTACTATTGCAGATTTTTATTATATTGCACTATTACCGAGTAGCATACAGTTACAGTTTACTTTGTTTGCAAAATATTTGAACTTATTTGTAAATGTCGCATCTAAATAGTGATTTTTAAAAATTATGCAGTCAGAGGGTCAATAATCTAGATTTATCTTATTTTGTGGGAAATTAAATTTCTTGTCTAAAATAGAAGGCTACTTTAAAAAATTAATAAAATAAACATATTAGTATGAAAGAAGCTACGTTTTGTTATATTGAAGCTACTTCCTGTTTTAAAGTTGCTTGAAGAGAAATGAGAATTTTTCTTCGAGCAAGATTTTAAAGTTTATAAAGGGTTATTAACTATAAAATTTGGGATACTTGAATTAGAATCCTATCTTTCCTATCCACATTGACGGAAACCTGCTTACATGGAGACAATCACTGTCTACAATAGGAGATCATGTAACTAAAACCTTCGAACCCAGTTAATATGACTTAAGGATCTACCTATATATGCAGAAAAGAAAATTGCGGCAAATTAATTGTCTTCAAATCCATATCACCATTGGTTACTGTTCAAAGAGTCTGCATAAGTGGTCACAGTCCACATATTGACAGTTTTAAATCACAGACTTTGGATCAGATTGTTGATTAGATTTTGTTGGATTCCCTTGTCTTATTCAGATTCGCGAATGGCAATACGATATTAGCATGTTTGCTACATATTTTGACACACAGAATTTTCATTTTGAAAAATGTCCCGTTTCGAGACTATTATGGTAAAAATTTGTACTATGGTACTTAAAAAGAGCTGACAGTTCTCTCTCTCTTAAATCTTCCACTTCCTTCTCTCTCTTTAATCTTCATGACGCAAGTGAAAAGGTATTTCACTCTGAATGATTTAATTTCCATCTACCCATATATACAGAAGATCATGGAGGGAATCGAATCTCGAGCCCATACCAATGCGAATTTGAACTCATGGTTTTAAAACCTTGGAGCTGAAATATTTCTGCCAAGCGAATAGATTCACAAGATTTCTGCAACCATTAACTTCAAAATTTCCTTAAATATTTACATTTTGAGTAATCCAAATGTAAATATTGTGTCTTTCTTTCTTAAAAATGCTGTTGATCTGTAAGGGCAGGGTTAGAAAACTGTTTGAAGCGGAACCGTTTAATCTTTTTAAAGTCTTTTCGAACCTTTCAGAAATTATGAAACAAAATGTTTAAAGATGGTTGGCTTCTGTTACAGATATCTTAACAAATGTATGCAAAAATTCTTAAAAAACTAAAAGTATCGTCCGGTTTTATGTATTTCTTAATTCAAATGAAAAAAAGAGACATGCTCCAAAACACTATAAAAGGGATAAAATGCCAAGAACTGACGGAAATTTCCTGGACAATTAATTGTGGATTTACCAAAGAACTTTGCAATATTGATCCGAACGTTATATTCGTAATAAATAGTAAATTAGCTAGCCATGGTCATATATTGATCTGGTCTCGAGAAATAATTAGAGAGGAGTTTCGTATAATCCCAAAACAATTACTTCTCCACATTGTTACGTTTTGTTTCAATTTGGAATTTTCGAGGCGATCTCTTTGCAAAGAAATATTGAGGATTAATTAAAATATGCAGATTCTTTAAAATTTATGCAATTTTATGAGATATTTTGATACATTATTGCAGAAGAGATTAGCCGATATTTCATATTTTTATTTTTTAAGCAGCTCAGAGACAAATTTAATATTTTTAAACAAATTTAAATTTAGACAAATTTAATATTTTTAAACATGTTTAGTGAGAAGAAATTTATTTTTTAATTCTATTTTGTTGTATTCATATAATTCGGGTTTTTTAATTTATAAATTTGAGTTAACTCAGCTGGATTTATTTTTATTTATATGCCATATGGCGGATAATTATGGGCAGATTTCGCAATTTTGAACTGTTTACAGATGGCCAAGATGATATCTGACTGAATGTCTCATCTCTTAACATCAATATTACATGATTGCGTGATATATATCAGTAAAATTCCCGTGCTTCAGACGCATGAACGCACTGGATTTCGGTAGAATCGAATCTCCAATTTTAAATCTTTTAGCAAATCAGTCTTAGATCTCAATATAAATTTTACCACAGTCCGATGCAATCCATAACAGTGATGGCATTGAGGAATTACTGAATAATTTTGTCTGATATTGTATGTCTAGTTTTCCACATTAATATTTCCGAATCCTTATGTCATAAATCTTGTTTTCAGTTAGCACCTTTTTCGATATGGAGAAGAGACTCTTCCGGTATGGTAGTTGGTTCTCGGCATCCTAGTGGGTGAAGAAATGATATGGAATTAGCTACCCCTTGTTAATGACGGGACATGTCTCCTACGGGAGGTGTTGTACCGTGGCCGATGATGATCATTAGGACTCAACCACAGTTCCCGCCTATGCTATTATGGCGTTCTAATAATTCAAAATTTCCGTATGCCTTCCAGCGGATCGAGGTAGTTGTTTGTGACTATTTTAGCACCTATCATTTCTATTCTAACATGAAACATTAGCAGTAGGTCTTGATGGTCTAGATGCTTCTATCATGTTAGAAGATAAAGCTGCATTTGAATATGTATTCTGTGAAAGATCTATCTCAAGAGAAATAATGTGGATACAAAATCCTTTAAATTGGCGTGGTACAGGCTTGGAAAAATAAAATGTAAGATTTCTCTTTTGTTATTTATGTGGTTTGATTTCATCATCAGATCGTAATTGTGACCGCAAAACCTGGTATTTTTCTATCAACAAATTAACCAGATTTATTTACTACAATAAAATGCCATATATTTGGTTAGTAGCAGATATGCAACGACAATGAAGGGACAATTACAAAATCTTTAACACCCCCCCCCCCACAAAAAATCCAGAAACGATTTTAAGGAAGATCTTCAAATACCATTTAGCGGCAGTGGTGCTTTTGTAACAGTTTCTGCTTCAGGATTGATGGTTTCCAGGTTCGAAACCTTCTTCCATCAAGAATTCCACCCTCTTCCTTCAAGTAGGCTTAGTGCACGTTAAATCTGACATAGGGGATCAAACATCCTCATGCTGGTGTAATGTGGAACTTTGAAAATAATGACCGAGGTCTTCTCCTTATTATTTCTCCAAGTTCAATATTAGAAATTTTATATGATGGTCTCTTAATGAGATTAATAGAACTAGTACTTCTTCAAAAAAGGGAAGATACTGTAACTTATAAATGCTAAATAAACAGAAACTATTATTGTCGCAATCGACGTAACATCTTCAACGTATATCCAATTCTAAAGAACAGTTGAATTTGATATAAAAGCATTATCAAAGCTAAATTTGATAATAAATCCACATTTCAGATCTATGAATTTAATGCTAACTTTCTGAATGTTAGTAGAAACGGCAACAACACATTTCGGCGTCACTCTCTTTAGTCCTTTGAAAAGGCCGTGAACTTTTGGACTGCACTTATAAGCCTCCGTCTTAAGAGGAACAATACACCGTAGGAAAATGAAGATGTAAATTTGCATTTGCCGTTCTGTACTCATTTTGTCCCTCCCGTTTCCATGTCCAGATTCTAGAGCTCGACTAGTTCCTCCAGTGTATAAATTAGCTCGTTACTGTCTGGAATTCAAAGAGGTACAATAATGATTGCAATTCAGCTCATAGAAGCAAAAGTGTTTCGCCTGTTTTGAGAATATTGAGAGAGAAGGGATTGTGGCTGAGAAAATTAGAAACGCTGCCGAAAAGGGGCAAATTTATACAAAGACGCCTTTCTTGAATATATTTACTGGAAAAGAGTGAGTAAGATGATTTGGAATCTTACTTTGGCACAGAAAGCCGTATTCTAGCAGCATGTATTTTGCAGCTTATATCCGTTCATTATCCGATTCATGCTCATTAATTTTAAGTCGAGCATTTTTTAATTTCTTTCGTCTGAATGAAAAAGGTTTTCTGTATTGTGGTATTTTTTATGTTTTATAATGATGAATAGGATTTTATGAAATTTATTCAAGATGTTCTTGCAAGAAAACACATTTAAAAATTCCTACAAATCTATGTAATTTTCATATTCTACGTGTTGTAAGAAAATATACTACCCATATGAAGTCATAGTCATTTTGGTCACGTCTAACTGCAAGTTGTCTTACTCTGAGCGATGATGTCTTTTTACTTTCTCGTATACATATTATAGAGAAAGTACAATAAAAGTTTTAAAAAAATCTAACTCGAGATTTTGATGACTTCCTTGAGTTCAAGAAACACATTTTTGGAAAATATCTGTCTGTGACAAAGATAACTCAAAAACGCTTTGATTTAGACGGGTGAAATTTGATATAAGGCTTTTTACACCAAATTTGTAGAATTTTATCAAATTTTCAGTAAAATCCATTCAGAGGAAGTCGGTCTGTCCGGTTGTTCGAATATAATTTATCACGATAACTACAAAAATAAGAGAGCTAAATAGATAAAATTCGATACACAGAATTAACATCTATGCTTTAGATACTTTTCAAATTTGGATTCAAATCCAACAAGGTAATGACCATCTGTCGGTCTGTACTTTCAAAACTATGCAAAGACGCAGTTGACAAATATATCAAATTTGGCATGAGATTTTGTGACTAAAATTACAGTTCGGTGTCCAATTTCTGTTTCAATCGTTTGGGAATAAAGCGTCTAAAACACAAGTTCGATTTTCGAATATTATTAACCACATCCTAGAGAATAACTGCCAAATAACTCACCAAGCATTACATGCCAGATTGAGCCATGTACATGTAGATCACGCCACAGGTTATTATTTCGTAACTATTATACACCATCACCATGCAAAGACTTTCGTTCTCTGGGATAACACCTTTATTAGAAGATTTGGGGGAACCACTCTCGCTGGTTCTACAGTGGACTTCCACTTAAAACTGGCCATGTCTTTTTCTAATAATTAATTCATTCATTTTCAACTACATATTGTCACTGTTAAATCAAAATGTCGTATGTTAGATTCGCCAGGATATTTAATTGTTGTTATAAATAAAACATTTGTTGTATGTGATTGAGAAACTAAATAAAATATGTGTTGTATTGCACAAATGTGGTATGTGATTTTGGAATGCTGTCGAAGATGGTATATGCCACTAGTGATCAAATTTTGCATGTGGTTGAGTGCATAGTCTCGTATGTCAAACGCGAGGTGGTTTTTGACACACATCATGTCAAAGGAAGGAAATTATTACAATGGGAATTAAATAATTAATGCCATTTTGGTACAGACCATAATAGCTAAAATTTCCAGGAAAAAAAATGCTAGAAAAAATACTAAACCGAAATAAACCCAGCACATTATTAATGAAAAAATTAAAATAACGGAATAAAGATGTGAAAATTAAGTACAATTTGGTAAAAAAATACATGCTTTTAAAAAAATACAAAAATTATTTTTTGAACCAAACGCGAAAAATTAAAAATGTACAAAGGATTTAAAGCGAAAGAATTTAATTCAAAAGAAATATATTATTCAGTCCTTCATCGTACAGTACTGAGACTTTTCCCTTCCAATTCTATAATTAAATTACTTACAATAAAGTGAAAGCATGAGAAAAAATATGCCTTCAATTCGGAAGGAGCGATAAAAGGATGCTCATATTTTAAAAAGTTGGTACTTATCTGCTATTTGCTTTTGTCAATACAATCACTTGGGGGAATTTGAATTAAACAAGTAAGTCATGCCTATATATTTAAAATTTTATGTTGAGGAGAATGTTGTTATCAATGCCTTTCTTACTTTAAAGAGTCATATTCTCTGGCTAATTGAAAATTCGAATCTCGGCATAAATGCCTGCTGGTAACTGCTTGTGAAACGAATCTCTCACAATATATACGATTTAATCTGCCAATAAAAGAAATGGGAGAGGTTTCATTTCATTCTGTTTAAACAAGTAGAGTTATTTAATAATTCAAAAGATTTGCATTCAAAACTGAAAGCATAAAAATACTTTTTGATGTGTGAAAAGATGCAAGCGTTTTATAAAAGGACTGTGAAAAGAAATGAAACGGATTTCTGGAAATGTAAATGAGTTCTTTTGCTAATAAAAAAATTTGGTGACATTTATTTTCTTTAATTAACAAATAGCATTATTTAGTAATCAAAAATATATTGTTTAAAAAGAAATGATAAAAAATGACTTAAAAGAACCAGTTTGTGCCAAAGAGAATTATAAACTTAGCACCAAACCCATATATCAGCTGCTTGCAGATATCAATTTCTGGCAATATATAGGATTTTGTCAATAAATTAAAGAATTAAAAAATCATTCATTATTTAAATTAATAAAATAATTTAAAAGTTCAAAAGATGTCGAATTAAAACTGCAATGATAAAGGATTGTATTTTTGTATTTTTAGGAATTTAAGATTAGCATAAAGGTCTATGAGCAACTTCTTGGCTTAACAAATTTTTTGTAATATACATGATTTCGCCTCACATTAATAAAGTTCGGGTATTTTTTTTCTGGTCTTAATAAATAGCATAATTTCTTAATCCCTTAGATACAGAATTTAAACTAAAAACACATAGAAAATCTGTTGGTATTTTAGAAAATAGCAAGCATTAGAATGAAGATTTTTATTAAAGAATATAATTAGAAAGTAAGCAGAATGTAAGCATTTAGGTGACTTCAATGACTCTTTCACCTATGATTTACATTTGCGTTTAGAATTTAAAAACTGAATTTTCATATAGGAAAGATGGTATGAAGTGTATTGAAGATTGTTAATCAAAGAAATGCTAACTAGTGAATTTACTTTGTGAAAGAAGTAAAAGTAAGCAATTGTGTTAATTCTTCAATTGTTATTTGGGATATTTTTTATGACAATACTCAATCTTTTTAGTTAAAAATTTTCAAAGCTTATTTATTAAAAGTAAAAATAACTAATAATTTTCATCAGAAATTTTACTTTTCGCCATTCTCCATTGTTATTTTTTATTTATCAAGTACTTCAGAGTTTTTTTTTTCACTTAGCCTTGCAAAACACGTATTCATTTACCTGTAAAACTGTATTCACCAAACGTCTTAGGAGGCTGCTGAAAAAAAACAACAAAGTATTCGATTTCAATAACTTTAATATTTCGTTATAATGATTTGATCAGCTTTTCGACATCAAGTAAAAAATTTGTTAGTCAAGAAAAGGGTCTGCGATAGTTAACTCAGAAGATACTTATGGTATATCCCCCTAATTATCCATTATAATTAATATAACCTTTATTGAAATGTGCTACTTATTTATTATTTGTTCTCATTATTTTTGCGTTAAAATTGTTATAGCTGACGCACAAGATTTGAAATTTTTTAAAAATTTATTTATTATAATATTAAAAAAAGCACTTTTGAAGAGTTTGCAGTGATAAAAATGATAGACATATTTTCAAAGAGACATATAAAACACTAGCACGCATATGGAGTTGCATGCATTTTTCCATAAACATTTGATATATGCAATGAAACCATACGATTTCATTGATCAAAAACCATAATTTTGATACAAATGAATAATACTGATTGACTGTTTTAAATTCTGGTTCACTGTTTCATAATTAGGATAGTTCTATAAAATACAATCACCATAGACAGGAAAAGGGACAAAATTTGTGTTTTTCCGTATGGTGCTTAATATCCTACAGATCTAACAAACTACATAGAGTTCAAAAGTAGAGTGCCTTCCAGCAGAAATTTTAAAGGAAATTGAACCATAAATTGCTCGAATGAGATAGGCAATTACAGTATCTGATTGCAGTCATGCCGCTCATAGAGCAACGGTTTTACATAAAGAATAAATATAACAGTTTCTAAAAACATATAGCAGTCTTGTCGACAGACGGTAATACGTTCTTGTAGAAGCAGTCATATAACAAATTTTGAATAGGTTATATTCTGAATACTGGCTTAATTCGTGTTTGTTCTTATGTTTACGAATGAGACTATTTTATTAACAAATAACTCTTATTGAGGTCAGCATTACGTATATTCTTTTCAAATAAGTATTTTATAGTAACTGATTATAAATGATAAATTGATAATACGTGCTCACCAAAAGAACTATACCCGAATTCTTAGAGAATAATTTATGGTTTATTAATTCAAAATTTGAAATCGAATCAACCAATAAATAAATAAGGTAACTAAGATTACCTCTTTCTAATTCGGTTGTTACTTAATTCAAATATGCGCAACAGACATATACATATGCATGCATGCACACAACCATCTCTTACAAAATTTAAATCAGCTAACTGTCGAAAATTAATTTGTTGATCCGTTCCTGATTTGAAATAAGATAAATTTTATTTCATTGCCAAAATATCTCTTGTTCCATCTGCAGATACTCAACGACAATTCTTGTTCTCATCTGGAACTTGCAAGCGGATTAATTTCACCAGAGAATTCTACTTAATTTAAACCTCAAAATTCTAATTAAAGTTCAGCGTACATTATTTATCAAGGAACCAGATTCGTTCGCTTATCATCACGTGCGTTGAGTCATTTTTGGATGCTGTTTCAGGCGCATGAGAAGGTCCCCTTTCTGTGTGTTCAAAGTACCTGGAATAAGCCTATTTCACAGCACAGAAAAGGCTGCAAGCTTTCCCTCCAATTTTATTAATACTCCGATCCTATGCATAATGCATTAACGTATTTACGGTCCCCTGATTTTTCGCTTATTCTTTTGTTGTGAACTTGCCTGACTGACTGCAGAATAATAAGCTAGAAGCAGTCTTGAACAGTCCCCTCTCTTTTGCAAGTCACTGTGTTTGAACTGTGTCACTAATCCCGATATAAAACACGCAATATTCCCTCTGCCAACGCATTTGTACATAGAACACTGCCCTGCTTCGATTTTATGTAATAGTTATGTGTACAATTTGTATTCAAATGATCCATGGATATGCGATATGATCCATGTGTCGGAATAAATTAAATTCATGAAGATAAAAGGCGGAATGAAGATTCTTCCTGGAGTTTCGATGTTGTAAGTTTTGATAGCTAACTGAAATGAAGCAATTCTTACTGCCTTGTTCTTTTATTAGTCATTGGGTTTATTTGGAGTCATTTATTGTCGAATCTGCTTCCATATTGTTTGGAATGGTAAATTCCCCGTAGGATGTTTATTTTTACGACGAAATCAAACTGAACTTTTAGAATTATTGGAATCATTAAATTTATATATTTGATTTAATGAAAGGAGGGTTCGGATACTTTCTGTTACGGAGAATAAAAACTGATTGAAGATTTTATTTTTGCCAATTGATTATTTTACTTTGATAACTGTCGCGTATTAGTCTACATAAATGTCATAATAAAGCTGTTTATTTTTTCGATGCATTGCAAAAATATTTAATTTAAAATCATAAAATCATATTAATTTTTATCTATTAATTTATTCAATCAAGATATTTGAATTGATTCAAAGATCCAATATTTCAAATAAAAAGACAGTAGAGAATAAATTTGCTCAGAAACGTTTGACCTTTCGTTACATATTTGCCAATAATTTGCTTATTAAAATATATTGAATCTAAAATTGGTGCAATTATTGCAGTTGTATCTAAAACAGGGCATTCTTTTTCTGCATTATATGATTTTAAAATTCTAGTAATTAAATGATATTTATTAAAAAATATCTTTTAACTGAATTCAAAAGAATCTGAAGTATTTGTGGAAACATTTGAGGTGGAAATTTAAAGACAATGTTTGCAACATATTTCTGACTTGATTAAAATGACCATAGTTTACATTTCACCCATTCTAATTTTTTTTATTTTATTCAGAAATGTTCAAGCAAATTTTGATGAGATTTATAACGACAGTAAAAATAATTAAATGGTAAAATAAAATATAATTTCGAATATATTTCCAACACGTAGCCGTTATCTGGTTCAAAAAACTTTATCTAAATAAAGCATATAAAAAAAATTGAGCAAATTTGACGTCTTTTGATATTTAGAATTCTTCAACAATATTTGACTGAAGTTGAGATTTAATGCATTGAAATCGACTAAATTCATTTAAAAGAATCCCACTGCTTTAAAGAATACTTTATTTTTAGATTCGTAAAAAGTGTTTTCATGACTGTTACAAAAACAGAAATTGTTTCAATATTGACCTTTGCTTATTTTGCTTTAAACTGAAACATCTTTCAAGAAAGAATATTTTAAAGATCTTCTTTTTAATTGAATAAGAACATAAAAATATGTGATCTGATTATTTTTTCATTTGCTAAATATTTATATCAACATTAAAATCTTTATTTTTTTCTATGTTAGCTTATCAGTTTCGACGATTTCTATAATTTCTTTGACTTTTTAAAAAAAGTAAATTTCTTATATGATTAAAAATTAGCCCTTAAATCCATTGAAATGAATAATTCTCTCCTTTTTATGCACAATTATTTTTAAAAATTTCATTTTGATTCCAAAGACCCATTTCTTTTAAATCACTTTTCAAAGGAATGAATAAAAAACTTAAACTGTCTTTCTAAACAATATTTATTAAAAAACAATAAAAAAAACTTAAACAATGTTTTAATGAACTTAAAAATTATACGGTATCAAAGCTGACGAGAGTTAGCTTTTGGAAGCAAATTTACGTACGAATTTAGATAGGAAACGATATTTAAAATGCAATCTTTTATTTGATTTCAGCTTGTATTAAATCTCAGAAAAAATTCATGGACAGTAAAAAAATTCAAAATTATATTGAAATATATCATTTCAAAGTAAGTTATCTTCTTCTGGTTCGATATAAATTCTTAAAACTAATTTAAAGTCAGGCAACAACATTTACCTAATATAAAAAGTGTGAATTTTATTGACGATTTTGTCTCTGAAAAAGAAAATAATATTTATCGAACGTAAGATATTAAACATTTTAACTTCATAAGTTTTTTTTTAATATATCTTCTTTGAAATAAATATTTTTTCCACATTTCACAAGAATAAGAAACACTATGTCGATGGTGAAAATTCTTAAATATTTGTAAAACTTAATATCAAATAAAAAATTAAGAAGTGCAAATTCATGAGTTTTTTTAACATTTTTTTGATGTCATCAAAGTACTCATGTGATGAATGATGATTTCGCCGAAATCATCATCCATCATGTACATGTAGAGTGAGGAATTCTATAGAAATTCTCCTCCTGGGTCATTTGTTAACAATTTCGTTGATATTCTGAGGAAATTTGGGATGAAATTGAGAAACCAAATACATAGTTATAACAAATGTGCTTTTAATAATAAAAAAAATGCTATGGACATTTCAGGAAATATTGGATTTTATCGAGTTTGTTTGATATATTCAAAATATTGAATTACTGTAAAGCTGACACTTTTACTGCAATTATTTCGCTGACAAAATATTTGTAATAAATCATATGTGGGTTTTGGATCCTTTCTACAAAAATTTACTTCTCTGGAAAAAATAAATCTTCTATATAAAATATTTTGAATAAGCTTTTAATATTTGATAATTAAAAACTTTACTAATAAGCCCACATTTTATGCAATAGATGACAATCTTCCTTTAAGGAAAGTTAGAAACTATGTGTAAAATAGCTGCTTTATTTAATCAATCAGCTCAAGTTTTAAAACTACTTACAGTGCGAATCGATGTTTATATTCTTGTTAGAAATATAATTTTAGTTACGTTACCTGACTATGCCTTTTATCAATTATCAAAAATTCCACCACATTTTCACATTGAACTCCTATCTTAAAATGTCCTCGGTTATCTTGAACCAATTATTTCGAATAAAAAGTTCCACTGGAGCTTTCTTTTAGTTACTCACTGCATGTGTTTTTAAATTTTCAGCAAAATAATTTTTCAATGAGTTTAGTTCAGATGATAAAGTATTTCTATTAGAACCAAATTTTAAATTTTATGTTTTGAAATTAAGGAAAATTTCTTTTTAATAAAGAGTTTCATATATTGAATATAACTCTCTCGAGAAGTTATATTTTGCAAACTAAAACTGTAGAAATTGCAGCCTAAACTTTTAAGATGTTCAATTCATTTTATGTATTCACTAATATCTATTATTGCTTTATCGTGTTCTACTTCTTATACCTGGAAGTTTCTAGGAATTAAAATCTTTCCATGTTTTTATAAAGTCGAAACAGCTTTTATATAAAATTTTACAACATACAAAACCCTTCTCAAATGATACATATTGAAATAAAAGAGAAATTTTAAAAAGTAGTATTAGAAAAGTTCAAGGTGTTTACGTTGCCCAGCAAAAGAATAAATTATTTCAAAATCACCTACGTAAAATTTTCAAAAGAATTAATAATGAATGAAAAATAGTTGCTCAAAAACATGGTAAAGATAGAATTTTTAAATATAAGATAGTGCAATTTTTTCGAAATAATTTTTTACAAAATTTCTGTGACAAAATGGCAAAATATAGGTTAATTTTACATTGCCTGAAGTCATATCTATCACCAAGCATCTGCTTCATTTGCTTTCACGAGTTTTACTTTTCTTGCTTCTATTTCAACGATCGATTTATAACTGCTTTTAGTATTATTGAATCCCTATTTTGAAACTAATGAAATCCTGGTGAAAATACATGTCTTAAAATAAAACAGAAATTGAAAAAAAAATAAGATAGATCAGTTCAAAATTAACATTAATTTTAATGCATTAGGATTTTTTAATTAATAACAATGGAATTGATATAGTTAAAATCGTAAAAATCTGAATTTTAAAATAGTTAAAAAATATTTATGCTGAAATTATTTCTCTTTCTAAATTACTGTGGAAACCAGTGGGAGTTCTCCCTGAAACTTCTTTGCATACTCCCAATAAATTTCTTATCCTAATTCCTCTGCTTAAAATTGTGGACGTAATTTATTGGACAAGGCTGCGAATATGTTGTATGGCATTAGCAAAATTTAACAGCGAAATATAAATCTTTGACTATTGTATCCTAGAATTTGCATTTTAGACACTTTTTTTTTTTTTTTTTTTTTTTGCTGACCAATTGTCACCAAAATTTGACAAGAAACTATAGTTGTAATCGCAAGATAACAAACCGAATTTCATTGATGTAAGTCGTTGTGTTTACATGCATGTGAAATATAGACTGACAGACTATCAACCGTTTGACGGTTTTGGTTCAAAATTCGATAACTGTTAATATTTTAGATGCTAAACCTATTTATAATATTTTTAGCTATTTGTGTTTTTTAGTTATTGAGTTCATTTGTACTCAAAGAGCACGCCAAACAGACTTCCTGTGAATAAATTTCGTTCAAAATTTTATAGTAATTCCATATAGCACATTTCAATTCTTTTACTTAAAGTGTTTTTGAGTTATAGTGTTTAAAGACAGAGAGACAGACATAATGACTGAGTTTTTGGACTCAGGCAAGTTTGAAACGTCAAGATTCGTCAAAATGTCGTGTTCGAATTTTTTGATGATTACAACTCTATATTTCATATATAAAATAGTAAAAAGGGGAAATTTGGGATACTTTCTGATGAATTGAACATTTAATTAATTTTTGTACTTTATGAAGTTGCTAGTATTCTTTTTTTTTGTCTTTAGTAATAAGTGTACAAAATTTGGTTGAATTCGAACTTGGTTGTTTAGGAGGAGATGTAGAACATGCATGTATACATATGCATGTATAAGCGCAATAACTTTTATTGATGATAAAACCAACTTAAGAAACAATGTTCACTTCAAAGAGGCTTTAAATCTATAATAATTGCTTTACTTAATCTAAATTCCATAGAGGTGAGGTTTATTTTGAATATGGATACCTTTTAAATGAGTAGTCTTCAAGTAAAATCGAAAGGTTACCTTTCATAGCCAGAAAGTAGTGATATTTATTTAATATTTACTGTAAATATTTATAGAGTTTCATATTTTCAATGCGGACTGTATTTCAGTTATTCTTAACAAATAAAAAACTTAGAAGCATTCAGGATCAAAACAATGATAGAATGAAGGATAAGGTTGTATTTAGAATGTTTGAATACAAGAAATTAATTGCCTACCTTATCTAAAAATACCCCGCTTTTTTTAAATATCATTTTTATAATTATATAATTATTTTGCATTAATTCTGAAGATTATGCTTTGTGAAAGTAACACTGAAAAACTGTTTATCTTGCTCATATTTTATAATGGTGAAGGTTATTTTATATTCCCATTTTCAAATGTTAACTTGAACGGATTTTAACTCAGATCCACAAGTTCACATTCGGGAATCAGTAAATGAATCTTTTTATTTTCACTATAAAAGTGAAAACTTTAGGATTTAGTGAAGCTTAAATTTATGACACAATTTAACGAAAGGCTTCCATATTTAACATTTAATCTAGGAATATAAGGAAATAATGGCCGACGTCACTCAGTAAATTTTTGCACTTATCCTAACTATCCTCCGAAACCCTCTTTAGATACATAAACCCATAATAATTGCCCCACCTGACCAGATTCCTAAGTACTGAAGCTCATTTTGTATTTCCACTAATGACAATAGCGAAAACCTTCCAAACGAGGAGTTTTCACTTAGCACCCCGAGGTTGCCTTTGACAGTCAGAATGTGGAGCTACTTATTTTTAAGCGTTTTCTAAATCTCCAAGATCTAATATAGCTCTGGAGCTGGGAGGGGGAACTTCCAGTACGATCAGCTCCATCTCACTGGGAGGCATATCAGTTGAAGCTAATGGTCCAGGTTCCACACATTCATTGATTGCTAGTTCCCTCCAGTGAGTTGGTGCATGGGATTGCTGGCGGCTTCCATCGATCTTATTACAGAAGGAAACTTGTGTCGAAATTTTCTTAAAAGCTTTTCAGCGCGAATGACCGCAAGTAAATTGTTTTCCATTATACGAATTGTCTTCCTTCTGACCGAAGATTAGGTAAAAGTGTCTTTTCGTGTAATCCCATTCGCCACCAAGTGAATCCAGATCCTTCACAATCAAATGAACCAAAAAAATTTAGTGCAGGGCTTGAAAGTTTGGCAGGAAGTTGAACTTTTTAAAATCGACGAGAGGATCACTGATTATTTAACTACGTCTTTGTATTTTTAGTTGTTCAAAACTTTCACCAAACATGTGCAGGACTGAACAAACAGCAGATCTTATTTATTTGCCAGTAGAGCTTTCACTGCAAAGGTAAAGATACAGAAAAAAGTTGTCATCTTTCGTTCTAACAAGATTTTGAAGTTATTTTCCGTATTTTTAACTTTTCTACTGGAAGGCATTGTAATGAATTTTAAGAACCTTGTTGAAACAATTCGGAATATCGCCCGGAAGCATAATTAAAAATATGAGTTTTTGTTGCATCCTTGCAATTTCTTCCACCAAGTTAGCATTTCTTCGTTTAATCACTTTGGATCGCCAAAATTTATTATGGTCAACTTTTTACTGTGACAACTTTCTAATGTAATAATTATTGGCAAATAATGAAGTAAAATTTACCCAGATGTTTCATAAAGTTTATTCAAACTATTCTTTAAAGAAAAAGTTAAAGTTAGGTGTATTAATTTTCGAATATGAATTTAAATTCTAAAAATTGTGAAATCTATAATGATAATGATACTGATCTCTTAATAGCTCTGAGCACTACGCAAATTTGCTTTCAATTACTACTCTTCAGCTGCCTTCATATTTAAATCAATTTTTTCTTGCTAATAAACTTTATAATTAGTATATGTAATATATAAAATAGTCTCAATCCTACAAAATTAATACTTAAAATTTTACTAATTGGCATACTTTTATTGAAATTTATAACATATGACAACTTTTCTACAAATGTTTTTCCATATTAAGTTGTAATCAGTTCATTAGTTTCTTCTTCTTGGACTCAAAGTTTAATATTTTTTTTTATCGTTTTCTGAATTGAAAATAATCTTAAGTAAATATGAATGTTAAGAAATATTAGTTTTATGAATTAAGGAATATTTCAACATTTTTTACCATATTTTGAAAGTAAAATCAGAAACACTTTTACTTATTCGACTTCCGAAATAAATGCCAATAGGTTCGATATTGAAAATACTTTGACAGATTGGATTTTTATTTAATAACTTGATTTCTTCCTACGTTTAAAGTTGCTTTAGATCGCCTGGGGCGAGATTAAAAACAGTGTTTCTGTAAAAATGTACATACATGATTGCATTAATTTAATTATCATTATCACTTTAGATAATGTTTTCTATCTTTTACTAAAGAATATTGTAGTGGAAATATGCATTATTTCTAAATTCCTAAGTTTTATCTGAATTTTTTTCTATATAAAATGTAATATATAATTCATATTGTGTCCCCACGAGTGACTTCTTTATATTATTTGCTCCCGAAAACCACTGCCATTCTTCTATGATGAATGAATCTGAAATCAGATTAATAAGTTTCGCAAATGAAATACATTCTCTGTTGATTATAAACTTCTTTTGCTATTAAAAACATCTAGCAGAAAGGTTGGAATATGTTGTTTCTGATTATTTTATATTTGGTGATATTTCATATTTTATTTACATATATGAGAAAAAGCGAAATTTTCCATGCTTAGATTTTAAAGCATAGTTTGTGGTAAGACTCTTTAGATCTCCGAGTCCTGATCACAGAGAGCCATGATGACGGGTCAAGTCATAATCACAGAGGTAAGAGGAAGCATAAATTTCGGCAACACCTATAACGAATTCAACTGTATTGGGTAATCTCATAAGAGCTAATTAAATTTAGTTCAGCTTTATCAGCTTCCTTTTTTCGAATCTACGTGAAAACCTGGCAAATTGCAACCGTGATCAGATGAAGATGAAATATGACTTGGCATTGAACTCTTCGTATCATTTAAGCTTGAAGATATTATCTGAGTTAACATGCTCTATACCAAAAAGGAATGTAGATCTTTAGAACAATCGGATTCTGGTACTATAATACTTCAACTCAGAAACAGAGATCTAATAAAAGTCATCGCTGCCCTTTAAAATTCACTAAATAACCATGTTAAATTACGAGTCCAACCAAGGAAATAATTTTTTTTATGCTTTTAAACACTTTTATTTAACATCTCTTATCTCATGTTTGTAAAAGATAGAGTTTTGTAATTGATTCTTCATCTCTATGTTGATGTGCAAAATGTTTCAAATCTTGAGTACTTACGTATTAGTGATTACCTAAGATTAATAAATTTTGGAATGTAATCATCAGGTAGTAATAGTTTGCAGTAAATTCTGATTCTGTACCAGTGGCGCCATCTGATAGCGAGAGTGAAAAAAAAAAAAAAACAAAAGGAAAAAAAAAAAAAAAAAAAAAAAACTTAATTTTAATGAAACAATTTATGTCGTTTAAATGCTTGTACAATGAAATATTTTAAATTATTTTTTGTTAAATTTATACATATTTTGCTTAAAAGCAGATTATCTTTCATTTATTGTGCTTTGTTAAAATCCATGGAGATAAAACTCTTAAAACATTACATAACGATTAAATATAAAAAAAAACTACGATCTATCTACTTTATAAGCTTATTTCAAAATGTTTAAATCTATTCAATCAAAATAATTGGCAGCTTAGAAAATTTAAATATTTTATCAATACGTTTTGGGTTTTTTTTTTTCTTTTTTTTTGTGCTTATTTAAAATAGCGATGCTTTTTCATTTGAAAAGAGATAAAGATTTTTCTTAATTATGCCATTCGTTAATTAAAAAAAAAATATTTCCAGGATTTCATTAAAAATGGATTTAGAAGAATCTTTTCGCCATTGAAACAACTTATATCTTATGAATAATTGTAAATAAAAAAAAATTATGTAATGCTTTTTACTATTAAGAATACGCGAAAGATATTGAAGATAAATAAAAAAAAAGTGGGGGGCAGGAGGATTTTAAACGAAATAGAAATCATTGGGAAAAAAAATGAAGCACTTTATAACGAAATGGACGCTACAAAGTACCCTTGTAAAATTACAAGACTGAATTCAAGATGCTTGGATTTATTGCTTCAATTACAAAGGAAACTAATTATGAGCACAATTTCTCTAATTGCAGGCATAAATTGTACGGTTATTACTGTTTTAACTCTCTACCTGGAAGGTCCCGCAGGCTACGACTGCTTTTGTTGAGAACAAAAATACGATATTCTTATTCGAAAGATATCGAATTTATTTTTATTTTTTCTGTTTCTCGTGAACAAATTACGTGCAATTTGCATTCACAGTGCATTTTTTTTAAATTGAAAATATTTTAATAGGTTGTTGTACAAAATGAGATTCGTTGTGAGAGTTAATATGCAAAAAGTTAGATTGCTCTGATTTGCAATTTTATACACCAATGGCAACGCCATTCTATGAGTTTAATTAGGTTAATAAGTAATTAATATTTTGAAATGGTTAAGAGTATTCAATGATTTCATAAATTATTCCGGAAAGAATTATCTTTAATTAAAATAAAGAGAGCAGGTTATTTACAAGTATCCAATAAATTATATTTTTCCCGAAATATTTCATTTTTCTTAGTGTATTGGAAATCTTCATGGGAACAGAAAATACGATGGAAATACTAAAAAAGTCGATAAATTCGTTACCATTTTTTAATTTTATAAATGAAATTCTTTTTCTACGATCAATGATCCTCAGCCCATTGAATACAAATTTTAACATGAATGATTTTAATTTGGGTTGCTTCATAGATTTTGAAACGCAAGGGGTACAGTGATTGTTTCAGTTGTTATTTAAAGTGAACTTGGGGCAGGATAAATTGGTAAATTCGGGATATTGTTTTTGAATTAAAAAAGTAGAAGTCTTTTTTTACAATTCATATATATAAATTTTGGAGAAAATAAAGTTTAACATGAATGATTTCAGGATTTTGGAAAAAGAAAGTTTCAGTGATTGTTACAGTTGTCAAACAGCCCGGACAGAGATTATTTTTCAATAATTTATTTAGCTAATACCCATTAAATCATAATGCTTTATCATTGGTTCGCAATGTTTAAAATGGAAACATTTTGATTCACTTGGAAAAATGGATATATTTTAACAGCATTACCACTAGTTAAGTAGAGGCATTTTATGATAAAAATATTTAATGCAGCAATTAAACCATTTTAATATCATTGGTAAGGCAGATACATTTTATTGACTTAGGTCCTTTAATGTAACTTGTAAAATATTAACATAGAAAATTTTACGAGATTATTTTTTTGAGATGCATTCTGATTTGTATTCCTTTACCCTAATTATTCAAATTAGTTTTAACAATTTTAGCAGACATTTTCTGTTTAATCTCTAACTAGGTGAGTAGCTCCTAAACAGAAAACAAGAGATAGGCAACATAGATTACGTCAATCTTCAACGAAGCGTTTCTGTTATTTATGCTAATCTCGCGTAGCTGATTGATTCGTTGTTAATGTTCTTATTTAAGCAACATCAGGATTATTGAGTAGTCTAAGCTGTGTTTCTGCTTGCGATGTGATGTCAAAGTTGACGCTGCCATTGGTAATTGAGGGTCAAATTTTCTATCCAAATTCTCTATGCATACATTTTTGGTACACGATACAATATTTGTGAATGTTCTTTGTTAAGTTCCTATCTGCAAGTTGAGGTTTTTCCTTTTTAATATTGTGAAATGGAGCCACCTACCAACGCTAAAAATGGTGGATGATTCAGATAATTCTTTATTAGCTGTGGCATCATGATTGCTGACACTACTCTGATTTCGCACAGAAAAACAGATTTATTAAACCCATAAGTGAAAAGCTGTTGCTCAACTTTTTGCTTTTATATTCTAGTGTATGAATTAAATCGCCAAAAAATTTTATCTGAAGATTTTAAAAATTATTTAAAATTTAGATATAACATACAGTCTAAAATTTAATAAAAAAATGAAAAGAAAAATATTATTTCTTGGATTTTGTCTGAGTGTTAATCTGTCTTTTCAACTATATATATATGTGAACATGGTTACGCAAAAAGGGAACTAGCTGGACGAAATGAATTTAATATGTTTTCTTTATCTCAAAACTATGAATCTGAATAAAACCATTTTCACAGTATATCTATCTCTATTAACCACTTTGCATTGTCAAATCAGGACATTAGTCTAACAAGACAATCAACAGGACATTCATATGACACTTCTATCCATATTTTTACCCCTAAAAATGAAATTCATGCTCCAGTCTCACAAAAAAAAGTCATTACTATCTCTTCCTGAATCCGAACTTGGTTTTTCGAAATTCCTCAGACACCTTAAAGTACATTCACAAAATCACCTAGATTTTCATCGCTACGTGTACATTGTACATAATGCTCCTTGGAAGTACGATAGTCAAAGAGGAAGCAATAAAAAATGCTAAATAAAATAAACACCGCAGAATTTCAAAAGCCACTCCCTGGCCAGGAATCGCGAGTGAGTTTCCTTGGGGCTAAATGATGACAGAAACGTAGAAAATAGAACTTCGTGTAATCTACAGAAAATAGAGGATATGAGGCAGAGGAAGGGGGTGTAATATCTTGAGATCAAACGTGTTAGAGTCAGCCAGCTCGAATACAAGAGCATTTTCTTGCCGTTTCGAAAGTAATTCTTAGAGTCCCGAGAGTCATTTGGGCAATGCTATGAAGTGAGTCTTCTCGGGGAGGGGGTGGGGGAATTTCGAAAACACTGCCTTTATACGCTCGTTTAGATAAAGGAAAAATATAAAAACTTGTATCATTGTACCCACAAAAGGGCATACAAATAAATACAGGATGGTTGTACAGGTAGAGGGGAATTTTATTGCGAGCAATAAAGATAAGTAATTGCAACTTGTACAGAAAAGTAAGGATATACAATATAATAGTTTTATAATGTGCTACTAAAATCTCTTGTAATATTGAAACACCACTGCTTTTGAATAAAAGTAGGGCAAATAATCAAATGATAATAAAGTAGGGTTCAATTATCCGAATTATATGGGAGTAGTTCCGATTCGACTAAGATAATAAAGGAAAAAAAATTATTAGGAAAAAAAATTTTGTTTACAACGTAAAAATATAATGTGTACAAAAATGATATGAAGTTTTTTAGCTTACTTATTGCATTCAAATATCATTGTCGAACATTTCAGTCAAATTAAGCTAATTCGCTACATTTGTTCATTTTCACTCGGGAAATTTCTGTTTGTGGAATTTTATTTTATTTCATCAAAGAAAAAAGAAAAATTCGAGGATTTTTATGACTTATACTTTACCGAGTCCAAAAATAACATTTTTGGAATATGTCTGCCTAGAGAGCTAGATAGATAAAATTTGATGTACGGATCTAACATCTGAAGTATAGATAGGTATCGAATTTGAAATAAAATCAGTCAAGGGGTTGACCATCTGTCAGTCTGTACTTTCATAAGATTATAAATGCGATAGCTATAAAACTCAATGACTTAAACATGTGTGATTTTGTGATTAAAATTGTAATGTTGTGTCAAAATATGGGTTTAGCTGATTTTAAAAAAATTGTTCGAAATACACATCCGATTTTATAATACTTCTAAATTAACACATCCTAGTGATAAATCGCTAAAGATTGCACTCTAATATGCTCTTTCGTGGTTATTGTTCGCCAATGTCGTACGGTTAATAACACACACAAATGCATTTATGAAAGAGTATGTGAATAAGTTTCGAGAAGACCACTCACGCGGGATTTTTTTTCTTCTGAAAATGATCCGCATAATCGGTGATCCCAGTAATTGAAATTTTTGTAATAAATTTTTCACAAAGAAATTGAAAAAATTTATTTACTAGATCATAGATAATGAAATCATTTTTTACTTCAATATAATAAAATGCTTTTTATTAATTACATTTCAGACAAATTATATTCAAATGGATCCTAGGATTTCTTTAAGGTTAAAATTAATATAAAAAGTTGTTTATTAATTTATAGAATAATAATTTTACATATCTTAGATTATATAAATAAATAAGAAAGCTTCAATTTGTCATCCTTAAAAATAAATATTATCCATAATAACATAATTGGAAGTCTTATGTAGAAGCTGTTTTGTAATAATTTATTTCAAAACATTCTAGTGAATGTAAAATAACTTAATCTTTAGAAATAATTTATAACTAAAACCAACAAATGAGGCCATGTTTTATATTTTGCTCTTTGAGGGCTTGCCGGAGTCCGAAAGTGGTATTTGTGTTCAACATTAGTAAAAGGTAATATTGAAATTTATCATTGAGTAGGCAAAAGCTAAACATATATATATAAAGAATCTTAAAAATCTTGCATATCAAAACAAACAGCCTTAAGATTTACAGGCTAAAATGTTTGTTTACAAACATATAATGATTTACTCCGAAACGAATAGAAATTTCCTAAATTTTTACAACAAAAATTAAAACTTAACAAAATTAACTTCCTTTTGATAAATTAGATTAAGTCCTAAAAGACGATTTATTCTAAAAAGATGCTCAAATTAAGAAATATTGTCAGAATTTTTTTAAAAATGTAGACTTTAATAAAAGATAATTTTAACTCTTTAAAACAGAAAATAAGAACCATTTAAAGTTTTTTTATGGACATAATCTGCCTATGTCTTGGAAAAATTCAGATTAAGAAAGTTAACACTGTACATTTGCATTTCGATATTTAATTTCGCATTAGATTGTAGAAGATCATTAAGATTTGGCATTAGATCAAGAAGATGATTAAATATTTAACCAATTTTTATAAAGTTTACCTATGACATAATATTTGACTCTTAGTAAAGAAAAGTTTTTTTAAAAAAGAGAGAAAGAAACATCAGTTTAGAAGCTTTTATCCTAAAGTTTCATTAAATGTTTGTGTATATTTATTAAAGTCTTTTGTACTTTCGTTGCACTTAAAAACGCCTAGTAGTAGACTTATTTAGATTTATTACATGCAAAAGAGAAACTCCAGAATACGCTTCGAGAGAGAATCTATGCTTATATAGCCTTGATTTCTGGGCCAGTGTAGAGCAAACCTGTACATAATTTTTTTCCCCAGATCATTCCGAATATCCTACATTTGACACGAACACCCTTTACATATACAAGTATGCTTAATATTCTCCAGTCCTTAGCGAATCCTAGCCAAACACTGAAAGCCGGTACTTAAAGACGCCAAACATTCGGACTTTAACAAGTACTGATCACTTGTTGAAATGCAGCTGCGGACACGTGGTGGCCAATAAACACTTCCAAGTGGTTGAGATTACCTTTTGCAGTCGAGATTGTGGCCTAAGATCGTGTTCCTTCCCCCCTTCCCAATGATGAGGGATTTGGAACGAAGGCTGGGAGCTTCCTCAGCTGTTCTCGTCCCCGAGTGTCAGCCCTCGTTCATGATGAAGCAGCTCTCATTTGCATGTCTCCGTTTGATCCCCAAGCCCTCCTCTTCAACGTACTCGACTCGTCATGAATTATTCAACAACTTCCGCTGCTACAAGCCGCTGGTCAAAGGGTTGAGGTGGACATTTGGTGGTGGGCGCCCCTCCCCAAACGGCGAGCATTTTCTCATTCGGGACCAAGCGTCGTTAGCCTTCGATGCTGCTCTCATCATTCACACCCCGCATCATAAATTTCTGCTCCTGCTGCTATTTCAAGCAACATCCATCCGCATCCGCCGGATCTGTGACGATGGTCAGAGCTATTGTTTCAAATTCTTCAGACGAGTGCACCTAGGTGCCTGCAGTGATGAGGAATTTCGTTTTGTTCCATTCGATTAGAATTTGCATACTCGTAATTTTGGCGGTCAATTGACTCGTTTGAAATGGAAATTCCTAGGATGCTCATGATAAAATGAAAAGATACATTGTTATATATTGCTAGTAGTATTACACAAATTTCATTTTTTAAGTAATCAGAAGTATCGCCAATATTAGTTTCTTGATACACACACACACACACACGTAACTTTTAACTGACATGATATGAATGCATTAACAGAAAATGTTTGTTAAATATCCATGAAACTTTGAATCAAATAATTTCCACTCTTTCTTACTGTATTATAACTAGTAAATAAAGATCTGAATCCCCGTTCTTGGTAAAATAAATGGATATGTTTTTGCATATTTCAGGTTACGATCTCGAATTTCTTATCTTATACCAGGAAGTTACCCTTTATTGTAGTCTCCAGTGAATAATATTATAAGTAAATCGTTCTTTCACAAAAGATAAGCAAACATGTTTATTAAATAAATATCAGTAAAATTTTGAATCAAACAATTTCCACTTTTATTTGATTTGTTGTAGCTAGTAAATAAAAATATCAATATATTTGGATTAATTTTCTAATTCATTTAAAGTAATGAAATGTATTTTAAGCTAAAAGCAGCAACATATGTAATTTTTTTTCACTAACCACAAGAAGATAAATTAATTGAAGAATATATAGAGAGAAGGAATAAATATAGAATAGGAGAATTATTTTATCCCATTCTTAAGGAATTTTTAAATCACTAATCCATGAAGTAATATATTTGTTAGAGTAAAGCCATGATTTTAGAAGGTACTTATACTTTTAACTTTTGCAAAAAACGAGGAAGTCAACGCCATATATTCGAGAATTCATATTTCGGTAAAAATTATTTTTTTATTTTTATGAACTCTTCAACATGAAACATAAAAATTTGCATAAGACCAAGTTTGAAAATATGAATAAGTCGAGATTATGGCTCAAATACTCATTACCGTTTATTTCAGCCCTTCAATTAATGTCCAACGATTTGTAATTAGGTGCAGCGAACTAATAAAAATGTTAGTCTTATTTTTCTAAAATGATTATAAAATTTATCTTCCTGTATTTTAATGGATTTAAAAAAAGTAAGAACTTTTTAATTAGGCGATGGTACATCTTTAACGAGAAGATTCTTCTAACTCAAACGCCAAAAAGTCTGCTAAAGAACGCTTCTTGCTGTGTCGGAAAAATTCAGGATTACTATTTTAAAAGCGCTTTCTAAAGAAGAATATTTTAGTGAACAGGTGGAATTTAACGAAATTAATGAAATAAAACCTAGCTTAAAAATGATCCTTTGAAGTTAGATATAAAATAACAGTCAAGATTTTTGAAAATAAATACAAAGTTTTGCTACAAAACAGAGCATATCCCTTTGCAAGAAAAAATCGGTTTTCCTTCAAGAGTCAACAAAGAATGTAAAAGAACTCTTATATGTGACGTTTAATACTTGATCATATTTCTAGGATTTGGTCAAATATGTTCCCATTATCCTTCGAAGGAAAAATCTCCGCATGGATTAACTATTACTTTCAAGTTTTTATTCTATTATGAAAGTTAATTAAATTACTTTTTCACCATGAGCTCACCGGTGTGAGAAATTAACTACTCGATTTCACTCGGGATATGTGTTTCATCGACGCCTTTGAACTTCCTTTGATGCTCGAAATTATGAAAATAAAGAGATCTCTTTGGAAATTCAAGATAAAAAATATAGCTTATATAACACAATTCTTTATGCAAATTTACAGTGCTTCTAAGAATCTGTATTCTTTACATGCGATCCCAAGTTTTAATGTTAATTACTGTTTTTTTTTCTGCGACAAAATTCATCATTTTAGAGCCTGCATCTCAAGTATCTTGAATGCTAATATGGATTTTTGTCTAGTCAGCTAGTTGAAGGCTTCATTTACTTTATCACAAGAGTTATTTTATGTCTAGTGGTCACAATTATTTTATATACCAATAACTGCTCTTTTCCGAGTAAGAAGTCGCCCTTTGTCCCCTACTAAAAGTTTTTGTAGAGGCCATTGATTGCGATGTTCTTGTATAGCAACTTTACGAGCGTCTTGGAACGGCCTTTGCTGCAACTAAGGTAGTTGATGGATTTTTATTCCTTCCAGAAGTTGTTCGAAGAATTGAGCTGAGAGAATGAAATAAGTGTTTCTGGAGGTGTCAGTTGCTATGTGGATCAAGTATCCTTTCGAAAACATTTTCATTTGTGGGTGTGGAATTTCTGTAAAATTTTGTCTATTTCGTAGTTGAACAATTAAAGTTGAATGTTACTCAAAGCTTTTAGGAAGAAACCTAAAATGAAAAAATGGAATACAAATATGAAAATCCATAACCAATCTGTATTTTTTTCCTACTTGATATTTATTCTACATGTTTCATATTTGTAAAGATGGTATCGTTTAACTGATATTTCTGATGTACTAAAGACTAGAAATTTTGTATATTTATGTATCCTAGATTAAAAAAACAAACACCGTATTAATATTTTTTAACTTAATTATCAGTTAATAATCAATTAAATTAAATTTTGGTTCTGCAAGAATAGTACTACTTGATGATGGATCTAAGAAACAATATATCTGAAGATTAAACAAAAGAAAATAGTTAAAATAAAAAATAAAAACTCTGTTGCTTAGTATACTAAAAAAAGTGTGTTTTCTTCATTTTAAGACAGAGTAATTCAATATGAATAAATATTGTATTTATACTAAAAGGAAGTGTCAGATATTACATGCATGAAGCACTCTTTTGATGATATTTTATTAGTTGGCATATCTTTATCAAATATTCTACACGCATTTGAAAGAAGTGGTAGTTCTATGAAACCAATTACAAAGGAAAAAAATTGTTACAATTTAATTGTATAATGCGAGAGATTTCTAAATATATTGTAACAAGTTCTTCGAATTCAAATTTAAAATCTCTATTACAGAAGTGAGGCGAGTTCTTAATGGTTGCAGCGCATTATTAATTCTACATATTTCCTTGAAGTAACGTAATTATTATCTGAAAAAGATTCCATTGCTTCATTGTAAAGTTTAAAGTAAAACTATTTTTTTTTCTAAAATATTTATAATATACGCTTTTTCTTGATATTTAAGCGAATATTTTTGGAAACTTCTCATATACAATTGAGCATAATGTATCTATTATGTTTGTAAATAGATAAACTAATTATTGTCTGTTTCTAAATGTAATTATGCTACTAGAGGCTGGAAAAATACTGTTACTTCATTGTCCTCTTAAAATAAGACTTGTCATTTTCAGAAGTACTATTTTTCGAAAATGTTTTAAGTATCTTCATTGAAGTTAAGATAATTGTTTTGAAATTATTTATTCATAAATCAATTTTATGATTATAATATATGCATAAATAAACAAGCAAATTTCACTCAGTTCTTTTAAGTAGAATAATTATTCTTCCGAAACTTGAAAATATGCTGCTACTTCAGTATTCTTTTTAAATAAAACTTAATCCTTTATTGACATTTTAAGTAGCACAATTTTTCGAAAATATTTTCAATACATGTTTCATCCTTGTAGTTAACAAAAAATGTTTTGAAACTATTTATTTGTAATTGAACTTAATATTTGTATAACGGATAAATAAATAAATTTACTAACATCTTTGAAGTAGCATAATTAATATCCCATATGCAGAAAAATATTATTATTTTACAGTTTATTTAAACAAGACTTAATTCATCTTGCTTTTAAATAGCCGATTTGCAATTTACAATTTTTTTTAAAAAATTTCATATTATTAAGACTTACTCGATAATTCGACTTTATATTACCTTTTAACAGCCAAACAAAATTCAGAGTTCTCCACTATCTCCGAAGGATTTTACTTCAATTTTCCTCCTTTATCTTAGATTACCTCCTCGAAGATTGTAAAGATTAGTCACGCATTATGAGGCGGTTTCATCCCATCCTATTATATTTTTTACATCATTCATTTTTCAAAATAAAAGTAATTATAAATCACCGCCCGTGTAATAATCAATAATGATTACTGCAGATGCAGGGGAGTGTTGCTCTAAAAGGAGGGTTTCGTTTTTTATTTTTAAATCCCCAGGTTTTGAAAAAAATTAGCAAAGGAAAAATTAAACGCATTGCTAACGGCAGAAAATTTGGCAAACAAAAAGAGAAAAAAATAAAATAATTAAAGTGTTCTTAATGGGATTATTAAGAATTAAAATGGAATAAGTAAAGGAAATATATGTAAATAGTTATTACATTTTATTGGTTGTTTTAGTGTATTTAAGTCATCATTTTTGGGATACCTGGCTATCTGTTTAGAGATATATGAATAAATGACGCCCACTATGTCTTAGATTAAACTAAGAGAAAACCAGTGGTAGTGGTTTCCCGAAAACTTTCTCACATACTCCTCTAATATATTTGCCATGCCAGAGAAGACATTATATGGCACTGGCGTACAATAGTGATGAACTTTTAACTTTTGGCGTGAATTTAGCATTTTTACTGAATCCGTCGTTGGATTCTTGGCAATTAATTGGCGAATAATTCCTAGCATGTGGGCAATAGTATCTGAAAATCGAATTTGTGTTTTAGAAGCATTTTTCCAATCCGATTGAAAAAATTGACAAAAAACTACACTTTTAATCATAAAATCACATATCAAATTTGATACGTTTAAGAAATTACGTTTTAGAGTTATCCCGTTACAAGTACAAACCAACAGACAGTCAACACCTAGTTGGATTTGTCTTAAAATTTAATTGGTGTCTACACTATAAATGTTATATATATGTACCGACATTTATCATTATATCTTTGTTCGTTTTGTAGTTATCATGTTAACATACTCGAACAGCCGGACAGACCGATTTTTCTGAACGGATTTTGCTCAAAATTTGATCGAAATCTACATATTTAGTGTAAAGATCGTATATCGAAATCCATCTGTCTAGTTCAAGACCTTTTTGAGTTATCTTTATCACGGATAGGCGGGTGGACAATTTCTAAAAATGCATTTGCCGAACTCAGAGAGGTATAAAACGAAGAGATTCGTTAAAATCTCGAGTTGGAATTTTTTTGACGATTACTATACTTTCTTTATAATACGTATACGAAAAAGTTAAAAAGCGCTAAAAAAATTTGTGTGCAAAACGATTTGCTGATATAAATTACTTCCATTTGACTTTTGATAGAAAACCGAAAGAATAAGTTATTATGGTTTCCACGTATAAACACTTAATAATCTTGTAAATAAATAAAATCGTACAATGAGCTTTCATGATCCGGAAGAAATTGAAGAACATAACAATTCAATCAATTCTAGGCGAACAGAAATGCCACGTGCTCGTTTAATAATTCATCTTATTTTGAGCGATTTATTATTTGAAACGATTGTCTGTCAATCATTACGATTTTCTTCTCAAGGAACCGAAACATTCTTTTTTCATTTGAAGCACATTTTGTTCTTCATTGGAAACATTATGCTATTTTGAAAAGAATATAGCATTGCCTTTAGTTCATTTGGTAAAGGCAATCTTGTGAAAAATGTTACTTATTTGTAAAATCGCTCCTATGAAAATGAAACTGATTGAATTAGAATGTTGATCGATGTAGAATAAATTTACGAAAACTAATCCTAGAAGATAGTCCCTGTTTTGTCAAACATCCGTAGCATGAGTGTGCACTAAAGCTTGTTACACTCTTTAAATTGAGTTTATCTTTAAACTAGCATCTTATTACTAAGCATATTTTTTCTTTGTCAAATGTAGATCCCGGTGACTCTGTTTGAGAGTTTAGGCTTCAAGACGTAAGCGATCCATCTTCGATTCCCCGAAAAAAATCCTCTCATGTACATGAATTTAGTGCACGTAAAATCTGTCAAAATTCTAACCTTTTCCAAAATGTATAGAAGTTGTCTGAAAGGGCGCGTCCTTTGTTCTGCTCCTTATTAACTGACCACATTAAGAAGTCCTTACTTTCTCCCATTTGGTTTTTGAATGTTATGCCAATATATTCAAACATATATTATTATATATCAAGTTTTTCATTGAAGAAATTCCCTGCAAATTATTTTTTGCTAGTTAGTGACATAATTTCAGCTTCATGATAAATTTGAGTCACAATTTTATGTCTTTACTCCATCGATAATCCTCAGCATGAGTGGCACACTAAAGATTTACGAATGCCATTTATGGTTGGTTGACATATAAGTAAAAAAAAATTAAATCCTTGTGTAAATGGGGCCATTTAGCCACAAGCAATGATGCCCAGATAATCAAATCAATATTGCTGTTGAGTGTTAAATATCACTTGATTATTACTAAAGATGATTCAATAACGAGAAAGTGAACTGTAAAACTTGATACTAATTTAAAGGTACAACTATAATAGAGCACTAACGACAAAAAAGATTTTCACTTAGCAAAAGTCCTGTAAACAGCATAATTTCACGGGCTAAGCGAGATATCACACAAACATTATGGGTTGTTAAGCTATAAAAGAAATATTTTGTGTAGTTAGAAAAAATTTCAGGTGAAACCTTTGTAAAAACTGTGTGCACAAATTAATAATGGAAAGAAATTATCAGTGTGCATTTTAATGCTTCTAATTAGGATACACAGAATCAGCCTTTTAAATTCGAATATGTACCTTGAAAAATCGAAGCTTGTCTAAAGCTCTAGACGATTCCAGAACGAAAGAAATACCATGACCGGTATTTCTGTCTGATAAAACTAAATAAATCCCTCTCATTCGGTAATTCGCTGTCTGGGACTATTACGTCACGGTTTCAAAACAAGCAACCAAAACAAAACTATCATGTAACATTTTCTCCTCACGTCTCATTCTGCAGAGCAATGAAAAAAAAGAAGGGAAAAAAAAAGAAAGAAAACCGCCTCGATATTCGGGGAATTTTGAAAAACTCAAATAGAAAAGTTCTGTCAGTCTGCGTTCGCCCCTCGGCTTGCTGGGTGTCAGGCGTCATCTTTCACTGATGTCTATTTACCGAAGTTGACGCCGCAGGTTTATTAGGTGAGTGACGCACTGTCCCAAGCCTCTCTCCCAAACGAGCCTACAACTGTCTCCAGCAATTGACTCGTCTTCCAATGCTTTCCCTCTAGACCATCGAAAGAACTCGAAACTCGATAAATTGTTACCAAAGAAGCAGAAATATCCCGGATTTTAGAAGCCAGGGAGTATAGCCAGATTTGCAAAGCTGTTATGCAAAATACTGTATATAATATTCAAAAAGATTTACTCTAGCCTATACAAAATCAATTATAGGTAGGAAGATAAAATAAAGCTTAACCCTTGATATTCGAATTTATTTAATCCCTTAATAAGAGGAACATCTTGTATTTGGAGAATTCATTATCATTTCAACCATATAAGGAAGTAAAGTGCATTTGTATCTAAAAGGGTTTCTGAATGATTTTTGAAAAACTAATTATAGGTAAAATGATAACAAACACAATGCTTAATCCCTTCTAATTTATTTAATCGCCCAGTTAGATGATATATTCTATCTGGGACATATATTATTGTTTCAATGCATATAAGAACCTAAAGGACATTTGTATTCAAAAAGATTTCAAGTAACGTACATAAAATGAATTATAGATGATAACAAGTATAATGTTTAACCATTGTACCTTCGAATTTATTTAACCGCTTAATTAAAGGGCAGCTTAATTCGGAGCATGTATTATTATTTCAATCCATATTAAAGCTTAAAGGGCATCTAAGATACTCGTGTCCAAGTTATTTTTATCTTCTAAGTACTTTGATTTGATTTCAGATTTATATATGAAAATTGAAATACTGCAGGTCAAGGAAAGAGAGAGGTATATTGCAGATGTGAAATAGTTAAGTGAAAGCCCATTTTCAGAGTTTTTGCTTGTCTGTCTTTATTGTCATAACTTTTTTTTACCTTTTACAATGGATACCCATGTAAATGCCAAATAAGGTTGATTTGTTAACTTAATCTTCTATTTCGAGATTATGCAAGGATTACTTGGGAGATAATAGCATATTCTGAAACCTGGTTAGATAAAGAGAATAATATCTGAAGCATCATCTCATTTTTCAAATTTGCCCACCACGCGAATGAGGGGAGAAGTTAAGACAAAGGAAGGCAGAAAATATTTTTTATGTTAGTTATTTTCAGTTTTTAGATCTTTTATTTACTATTATTTTTATAATTACTATGAAATTCTAAATAAATTATTTCTGAAATTGACTATCAGGTGTTGCCACGAATGCATAATCAAAATTTAGTTATATTAATCTATTAATTTATAATACAGTTTTTAAAGGATTAAAAAGAGTGTATTCTGATCGAAATCACAAAAGCGCATACTTTTTCAAAACTTTAATATATTACGTACAGAAAAACTGATCTCAAAATTTCAACTTTACAATCATGAAGTTTAATGAAAATGGGTAATAATTTGAAAGTACTCAAGATTTCAAATGTAAGTTGTAAGAACATTTAAGTATTTTACACTTTTTTAGTCCGAAATATATTTTTACAATGAATGCAGTTTAAATTTATCTCACCTGGATATTCAAAGAAGTTCCGAAGTAAGTGCGAACATTGAATCATCGCGGAAACAGAAACAAAATGGAATAAAAAAGCCTTTTAATTTAGCAGAAATAATTTAATTTATCCATAAGTTTTCAGAAAAGCAACATTTCTTACTTTCATTACTTTAAACAGTTTATTTCTCTAAATTTTTAAAGAATTCTTTTAATCAAAGAACTCAAAACAACTGCCTTGTTTTCCATAAACACACACACACACATATATATATAAGGAGTTCACATTCATCGTGGTGCAATAGCTAATTTCTAAATTATTGAAAATATAAGTATAGTACCAATTCGGAAATACTTTAAATAAAGGGTAGAATTATATTTTATGTTGTTTAAGTTAATTAACACATTTTGTAAAAAGCTATGATATCTAACCTTTTATACATTTTCCCTGTAGAATCGATCTATTTAATAAAATATTTATGATCCGTTTTTTGAAATATTTTAAGCACAAAAAGTTCCATTCTTCTGCGACTAAATTTGATCAACTAATGAAATATTGAAAATCACTATTTTCTACGAATTTTACGGATAAATTCATAGCATCGAAAGAGATCTTAAGGGAGTGTTTACAAATTAAAATCATGAACCGTTGTGTTAATTTTTCTCTTTGTTCTTTAAATTAATAAATAAAAATGGTAGCAGACCCCTATTTAGGTTAGACAAGAATAATTTGGTCAATTTTAGTCATAAAACAACGGGATTTTCTTGTTGTTTTAAAACGTCAATATTTATTACTAAATATGACTAATTAAACTCGAGGGTCCATATAAAAATTTAGAATTCGTATGTTTTTTAAAAATTTATTTATTGATTCAAACGGCATAAAATATAATTTTTTATGCCATTTAAAACATTTTTCCAATCGGAACTATATGTGAAACTGTTTTGAAATTAACTATTGGGCCACAATAAGAAATGCAATATTTTGTTTCTTATCAAAACTTACCATTTCTTAAGCAAAAAGTCAGTTTTGTTATTGATACCATATTAGAAATCTTTCGCTCTGTACCATCCTTTTAATTTTGTAATTTTCTGAGAGCACAATTTTGAAATTGAAAAAAAAATATTTATTAAACTATTTTATTATATATGCTTTTTCATTTACTTTCCTATCTGGAATCCTTCGACAAAATTTTCAATTTTCTGTAATCAAAATTTTGTAAATGGAAGAACTGTTCTACGGACTGACTAAATATCCCTTCGACACTATCTGAGAAGGAAGATAAATAAGTCAAGTGACTCATTATCTGCCAGCATTAAATATGGGTTTCCTTTCGTTAGGATCATTATTTGAAATCTTTCAACAAAATTTTCATTTTTCTGCAAGTTAAATTTTGAAATGGCAAGTCTCTTACTTAAAGTATACAGAAAATGCAACACTCAGTTTATTCGATTTAGCTTTAGCAAGCAGCAAGTATATGAAAGGATGGGGAGAAAAATCTATATCAAGACTTATTACATATGCACCATTCATGGCTACAGGCATTAGCGATCTCATAAGCAGGGATGAATACGAAAAAATTCTTCTCCCATCATCTGACTCCCTGAAATTATGAAGGAAACAAAGATCTAATTAGGATCATTACACTCCAGTTGGCAAGTTTTATTTTCTTTTAGCGGCATGCAAACATATGGAATAGATCAACTCATTTACCACTTAAAGGTTTCAAGATCAAAAATATTCAAATGAGTTCATAAAGTTCAAGAGTTTGCACAAGAGAAATTTTGATTGTTAGACGAAGCGTAGTGTTTTAGCAGATGGTTAACATTTTTCAAGCGAATTTGAGGAGAAATTTGTTAACATTTTTTTTCAGGTGAAATTTTTATTGTCTTTAGGTCCTGACTGATATTAATAGAAAAGATGATTTCTATGTGATATATTTTCACAATTTTTTAAAATTTATAAATAATTAACCGAACTTTTGAATGCTTCCCAATCAAATTTTTAAAACTATAATATTTTCTAAAAGTTTTTCAACTAAAGAGTTCACAATATAGCATTTTAAATTTATCGACAATTATGATTTATTTGTATATAGGATATGTGGTTCAACAGCTAATTTCTGAATAATTGAAATAGGTAAATACGTTCAATAGAAGAATACTAAATGATATAAAATGCTTATTGCCTGATTTCTTATACATCTACCTGGTACTATTAGTCATATTTAGTAAAATATTCTTGATTAACATTTTATACTCAAAAAGCCATTATGCGATAAATTCTGACCGAATTACGAAACCTTGAATATCATTATTTCGGATTTTTTTTAGATTATTACAATTGCCGCTTACAGGAAGATCTTCTAGCTTACCGGAAGAAATTTGAAGATTTTTCTTTGAGTTCAAAGCAATAATTTGATAAGAAATAACCTGTCATGCCAAGCAATAATTTTCGAAATTAATTCTTTTAAATTTGAAAAGTAATTAGTGAACTGAAAAGAAATTTTTTTTAATCATTTCAAATGTTCACAAACACAAGTAGTTTTAGTTATACACTATGAGTATAATTGTAAAAGGAAGGAAATATTCTGCTATAAACTAAAGGTAATTTTCTTCAAAAGAAAATTTTACAAGATATGCAGAAGAGTGAAAATATTTCATGAATTGCATAACTCATTATCCTGTCTTAAAATGTAAACTACAGTTTTCTAAAGAAAGATAAAAACAGAATAAAAAAAGCGTTTAGGTAAAATATAGGCTGAAAGCTAAGAATTTAAATAATATATTTTCTATTATTTCTTTTAGTTTTTAATTGAGGAACTAAATTATTTATTTTTAACTCCGAATGCTTTAAGGAAATTCTTCATCAATTTGCAAGTTTTATAAATTAAAATATATCAATGAAATGGAAAACAAAATTAAAATTCTTTCAGAAATTAAGTAAGCTGATGCTTTTTAGAATAATTTAAACAGCTAAATAAAGGAAAGGATTACCTGAGAGAACCCGATTTTTGGGAGGGGGGAGACTAAGGAAATTCTCATCAAATCAAACCGTTGAACTCAGAGCTACAATTTTGAGCACTCATTGGTCGCATAAAATTTTACTTAGATATTTAATTAAAAATTAATTAAAATTTTAAAGGATGCAAGTCAAAAATTAATATTTTTTATAAAAATACAGAATTTAAAAAATATTTTAACATTAAAAATCGGAAGGTAAATCTGAATTTCTTAACAAGCAAAAACTTCGACGTTGAAACTAAATATTGGAGATCTAGCATTAAATTAATCATACATTATTGATGAATTCCTTAAGAGTACATAAAAATGCTTAAGAATTAATGCAAGGTTTTGCTAATGGTATGCAAAGCAAGTATGCATATAGATATTAATGGAATGATGAAAACATAAATCAAGTAAAATCTTGGAAATGCTTTTCTATCTGTCGATTCATTCTAGTTTGACGATTTTAATGTTAGCTCTTTTATTATTTTTAATCTCTTTTCTTTTATTCAACCCTTCCGGGGTTTTATCTCATCCTTAAATATAACTAGAGATGCATAATCAGTGCTTTAATCTTCCGTTTCGACCTTTTTCGTATATTTACAATTTCATCAGTTCATCAGAGATGCCAGCATTAATAATGCAGCGAGCGGATGAAGTAATTAACCCAGCCGTAATATGTTAAAAAATTTTCAGCATAATAACTAAATGACTCATAATAGTTCGTGATTCGAAAAATTTCCAAGAATTTACATTTGGCTCATTTAATCAGAGGTTAGTAAGAAGGAAAAAATTTTTTTTTGAAAAAGGTGTTTCGGAGTTTTTCATAATTTGTCTTTTCTTTTCTGTTGAACCCGTGGTGACGCATGCTGCTAGCCCATGTCAAAAGAAACAAGTACTGAAAAATCTAATTAATTAAAGTCTGAGAAGAGTTGCAAGTGATGAGCATCAAAGAGCCGGGTGTCCCATTTTTTCTTCATCTTTCCCCCTATATCTTTTTTTTAATATTTTTTTTAAAAGCGATGTTGCTCCGCATTTTTACGCAACGAGAATTTTGTTTCAGGCGTTTTTGTGTATTGTCTCAGCAGAGCTCGAGTCTTCCTTTGAAATTTTTTTCTCCTTTCTAAGCACGCACATTTTTCGCTCTCGCTTTTTAATTGTGATTTATTTTTTTACCCTCCTTATATCTGGAAGTGTATTTCTGCGTTAATAACTTTTTTACATGCTTAATTATTCAAGCTGGGTAAGGTTTTTAGCTGAGTTGAAGAATGAAAGGGGGGGGGGGATTTACCATTTCCATTCATCTGATTATTCGTAAGTAGTTTTTTCCCTCACAGCGATGACATTAAATAATGGTTTTATGACTTTTTATTCCGTTTCTTCAAGTTTTCTTTCAGAATGTGTTCTTACGAGAAAAGATAAGTCGAATATTTCGGCTAACCCCATTAGCATGGTGTAAGGGTTTTAACAACAACGATATGACGTAAATCGTTAATTCGTTCAATTAAACACAAACAGGATTAGTCTAAAATCTTTCTTTTTTTTACTTTCATATATTATCTTTCTTAGTATGCTCATTATGTATTTACTGTTACTGATACTTTCAATATATGATGTAAGTACTTTTCGGATTCAAATTTTTTCGCCGTTTTATTAATTTGATTGAACTAATTACTTGTTTATTCTAGCGTTTCTTAAACTTTTCCCCTCGGGAACATAATCTTACAAGAATTTTTTTTTTTTCATGATTCTTATTGCATAAATATTACTAAAATAATTTTTTAAAAAAAGATGTCTTTATTAAGGGACAAAATGGCTGAAAGTAAATTTTTTTATCAAAACTCGGGAGATCAAAACAAAAATCATAAAATCGTTAGACAATGATATAAACTAACTCTAAACTCGACGTAAAATGGAAGTTTAATCACTTTATATTATATTTTCATTTTTAATGAATTCTTCAGATTTTTTAAAAAATATTTATTGTAGCTTATTTTTTTTATCTATTATTGTCAGCGCTTGACGCTTTCATGATTTTTATTTTAACATCCAAGTTCTAAAAAATCTACATTTATTGCATTGATAAAAGAATAATTGAAAAAAATCATTTTTTTATTATGTTCTACATTTTTGTTCAATATAATTCATAACTCATTATCATCATTATTTTATAGAATCTGGTTGTTATATATATTTTTATTTTTATTATTAGATAGCATTCCTTGTAATGCATCAAAATTAAATAAAATTAGAATATTAATTAAGTTCTGAAAACTTTAAAGCATTTAATAATAATCTAAAACACACACACATATATATATAATTTTCGGAATCTAGTATATGAAAAGGATTAAAAAAAATCTATTGCAAAATTGTATCTTTATAAACAAGAAGGAAGCCATGTTAAATAAAAGTATATAAACACAAACACATTTATGATCTCTGAAAACTGAAAAAAAAAATAGTTTCATATAGAGTTTTAATAAAATTAGATAAAATAAGATGATCTTTCCAGCTGTTTTTCTATATTTACAAGCATTAAAAAAATCTGTTTTAACCTTGAGAAGCAAGGCTTCCTGCCACCAAAAATTCTGATTACATAATATCTTTCGGAGACAATATACATTGTTGCAATTCTCTACTTTGAAACAAGGCTAAATCCATATACAGAAGTAGAAGACGTTTTTTTACACATTCGTTTACCTATCTTTTATATAACATTCGTGCATACACAACTGCACCTTATTTTGAATTCTGACAAATATTATCATAATTCCAATCCCAAGACAGTAAACAAGTTTTATTTTTGAAATAAACGTCGTTATGGTTTCTCATTCAAATGCAGTGTATTTGAATGCGACAGTATTTTATGACATTTTATGTTTTATTTATGAAATTACATTATTCTCTTGAAGAAAAGATGATATTGTTTACATTGTTTGTACTTGCATACGACAAACACTAAAAACCGTTAGATGCATAATATCTTTTGGAAGCAATGCCCATGTTTCAAAAGATAGCTTTTATTCAACGCTAAATCCAAATAATTAATTGGTTGAGTATTTATCTAAGTAATTTGTAAATTATTTTGTATGCATTATTCATGCATATATATATATATATATTTACATCTCATTTTAAATTCTTTAAAATGTTTTCATAATTCAATTCTCAAGATAATAAAGATTTTTATTTACACTGAAAAATAATATTTTAGTTGTAGATTTAAAGAGACATTTTTGGTTGCGACAACACTTAATCAGATTTTATTTTTGTTAGTTGTTATTGTTATTTATATTTTTCATTTAAAGGAAATAAATTTAATAAAAACTGTTTTTGATACCACACTTTTATTAGTGCATTAAACTTTAGATTTTTTTTTTAAATATTTCCTGTCAGCTAGTTTTTAATAATAATTCCTTATTAAAAATTATTATTTTAATTATTATAAAATGTGACAATCGATTTATTCCAAAAATTCCAGACAGCACCACAGAAACGAAATTAAAATTTAATTTAATTAATCGATTAACTAATAATTAAGCTCTGAAAATATCAAAGCAGTATTTAACCAAAGAAACTACATAAATATGCAACATTTCAAAACCCTAGAACGTCAAAGAGTGCGTGACAACTTGATAATAAAATTTCATCTTGACAAGCGTGAAATAAATCAAGTAGAATAAAAGCATTTAAAATATGCAGCAAATCATTGAGCTCCGATATCAGAAGTGTATAAAATGTCACCAAAACTTTACCTAAAAAGTTCAACTAAAGTTCTAGAACTTTTTTGAGTGAAATAGAATAAGAAACCATAAGACATACCTTAATCAAAATTAATTCTTCAATAGCAGAATCTTCTTAAGTCGCTGAATCCATTAAATTTTGGACTAAAACTTTTGTGACGAGGGGAAAATATTATTTATTTATTTATTTATGTACTCTATAAAAATGAAATGTAATTCAACATTATAATAATAACAGATAAATGCACCGCGGATTATATATATATAGTATATATGTGAATTTCCTTTTGTTTGTACTTCATGCAATTCTACATCCCTTGACTGAGTTGAATAAAATTTGACAAGCGCTCTTTAGCATGTATAAAGATTAATTGCTCTATTAAAAATTGCTATGACCCCTTAAAAGGAGTGAAATGAAGTACGAATGATTAAAAAGTTTTTCGCTATAACTTCGGAGCACACCAGTGCATAAATTCTATTTCTGTGGGTCTATTTTTCTAATTTTAATCAAATTTTCAAACTTAATCTAAGCAGAATTTATTCTTTTCCCCTCGAAGCTTTAATTTTTCTGTTTAATCACAACTTTCACTCACTCCTTTAATCTCTTAAAGTTTTCCGAGTATCAATAAAGAAACTTTACATTTCTCCTATAGCTAAATATTTGCTGCCATGCTCTAAACCGGGAACTCCATGTAAACTTTAGATGTATGCGACAAAGTTTGAGACAAAAAATTTTGCTTACCGAAATCTTTAGCTTAAATTAATTAATCACTATTAAAATTTGGGCTGAGATTCTAAAGCTTCTCAAGTGGGTGAATGTAAGAATTTAAAAACTGTACAGTTAAAATAATATATATTTTGCCTTTCCTTCAATATCATATATATAATAGAGAGAGAGACAGAGAGAAAAGAAACAACTGCAAATAGAAACGTGGGGATATATACGATAGTGTATTTCAAAACTGGATAACTTTCAACTCGCGCAAATAGCGATATATGCAGCAAATGGTTTCAATCTATAAAATTTATTCTATATAAATTAAAGAAAAATGTTGTTTAGATAAGGCACATATTTGCAGCATGAGATATAACAAAAAAAAGCACAAGACATGCCCAATTAAAATTAACTTCATATAATAATACTGGTTCAAATAAAGCTCTTTATTTATGGAAAAAATTCATTTTTTCCAGTAAAAATTTTCAAACTGACAACAAAATAAATAACTTTTCCAAGCATTCAACATAAACACTTTTCAGTGAGAATTTTTTTATTACCATTCCAATTTATTTTGGTTTTTATAACTTCCACGTGCCGAAGAATTTAAATCTGCGTAGTTCGCCATTCCAATTAAATATGTTTAAATCCCTCTGTATTGAAATAAACAGTCTATTAATATCTTCCAGCGATTTCGCTGGGTGGGGTGAGTGAGTTGTCAAGAAACTAGCGATATTTTCTAATGCAAACATTAATTCGCTCTTACCATGACTGAACGCATTCATTTTTCCTGGATTCAAGAAACTGACGCGCCAATGCAGCGTTCTGCAATTTGACTGCGAGCATTGATTATGACTTTCCTTTTTGCTTCCCTCTTGAAAAGTCAATAGTTTAGATTTATTTCGTAAAAGCCTCTTGCTCACAGTTGCATGAGTTTGTTGACAATCGTTTCGAAAAATGTGGTATTTCTGAGGACATACAATGCAAGGAATAGCTTGACATAATTCAAACTCTTTTTTAATTAGAAAAGAGTTCAAGGACTGAAAAATGTTGCAATTTATTTGATGGAATAAACAGAAAAAGGAGATTTATGTCTTATTTTAACGTAGTTTCGAATGCCAAAACATCGAAAAATTGTTAATTTATATGGTCCGTAAATTTTCTTGTTATCATACCTAATCAAATATACAAGGTATAAGAGAAATCTGACATTGTTTTATTTATTGTCGCTTTAGTTCGCCTGCTTTGAAGATGATTATATGTATGCGTGTGTGTTAATCGTAATTCTTCTTAAAATTAAATAAGTGGTTACAACACTTTTCTTTTATTATTTAGTCGCATTCGATTCCATTCGTCATCTTCTAATTTTTGAAATATTTGCAAATAAACAGCTGTGATTTTCGAAACAATTATTATGCTAATAATAATATTAGTTGTAACATTTTTTAACTACAGAAAAAAATGCAGAAATTAATTAAATATTTTTTCAGCCTGTGTAGTTCTTCTTGGACAGTCTTTTATCGTCTTGCACCATCTGATCATTATTTAATATCGATAAGAATATTACAAACAAAGCTTTCTTCTTAATGCTTCTTTTTTATTTAGTAGAATATAACTGTAAGCTAGTTTCCCTTGAAGTTCTCTATAGAAAAGTATTCGATCTCCTCTAAATAACCTCTGAAAAACTTGTCTGCACTTTACTGAGTGTCCTGAACAAATGGGGGAATCTCTTATTTCTTTAAATAGTGCACCTAAACGCATACTTCCGTTTACTAAGTTTCATAAAATAAAGTGGAAAATTAAATGAACACATTTTGGATTCAGTGGAGATTGTAACTTTTTATTACAAAAAATTAATTTTTATTTGTTTCTTAGTTTAAAAGTGTCTGTTAGTAAAAAATCTTTCCTACTTCCTATATGCATACACAAAACTTCAAGCTCTTATTGATAGAAATAGCAGATTTATCAAAATGCAAATTTATTGATTTAGACATATTTTAATAACTTAAATTGGTATTTGAATGAGCATTTTTTTGTACTTTAGAGGGACGATGCATATGTATCACAGTTGCTTACTATATAAGCAGAATTATCAAATACTAATGCATTTATTAAGTTTTATTAAATTTTACAAAAATGGCCAACGAACAATTTACACCAATTTACACAATTTGTTCAAAATGAACCTTTTCCATATACATAAAATGTTGCCAGTTTCTATTATAAACCAATTATTTCATAACAAAATAATTATATTTTTCTACATATACGTGAATTAGTAATATATTTGTTTATCAAGAATTTAGTGAAATGTATTAAATTTGCAATGTGACTTACTTCTCCATAGAAGAAGATTCTTCAAAGGAGCTTTTCAGCAATAACAGCTTTCAGGATGTCCTAGAAAAAAATCAGAAATCCTCATTAGATAACAATTAAATGTTTTCTATCCATATATCAAGGTTTTCAACATTTTTTTAAGATAGAAAGTTCTTTATTATCTTAAAACTGATAAAATACAAATTTTAGAGAGCTTTGATACTAATTTGTGTCAACAAATATTGGCATGCGTTTTAACATGAAAAATGATTTTAGTTTAGTAGAGCGGAAATTATATGAAAATTATATTATTCGAATTGCATGAAGCATATTTTTTTTGTTTTGTGTCAAATATGAACATTCTATTTAGGAAAGCTTAATTTAGAAAATTTTGAAACCTCTCACTTTCCGTACATCACTTCAATATATTATTGGGCAAAGTAAATGTACGCCTAAATAATATTTAGCTATGTAACAAATTTTAAATGCCCTTGTATTAGTGGTCTAAAACTCAGAAGCAATTTTTTAATTTATTTATTTTCTTCTGTCCAGTCTTTAATATGTAATTCATTCTCATAAAAAATATAGAAATATGGAATAATTACAAGTTTTAAATTCAGTAATGCTTGGCACTTCTCATATGGAATCAAAATTAAACTAAATTAATCACTTAATTGATAACTAGATAATGAAAATATTAAAATAGTGTATTGTCATCGATAACACAAAAGTGTACAAAATTTGAAAAATATATCGCATCAGGAACTGAGAAGAAAATCAGTTATAATACTCAACACACATGAAGCAAGGTACGTTAAATAAAACAATTAATAAAAAAACAACACTTTTATTGGCACATTTAAATGTAGTTATATTTTTATTTAAACTATTTTCTACATTTTGATCTTGAGTTTATAATGATATAATATTTGCAATTTAGTTATTATTTTTAATGTGTGTAGTTAGTATGTGTATTTTTAATAAGCGCTATGTAATTCCAGTTTCTGATATTGAAAAATCAATCTTTGGATCTTAGAAACTATATTCTTCCATTAGTCATGAAATGTTTCCTACTAACAAAAAGTTTCGCTAAAAAATTTTCCCATAAACATAGGTTATGATGCATGGTATTTTATACATTCATCCACCCTTCTTCATTACTTTCTTTCATAACAAAGAAAGAATATTCACGCATTTATCTAGAATACAGGTTTTAAGATTTTAGATTCTATCAATATATATGGGCTTTATCAATAATAAAAAAAAACATTTCTAGAATATGAAATGTCACCATATGTTCCAATAAAATAGAAGAGTTAATTTATGAAAGACTAGTATAATTTACTCAATATTAGAATTCTTTACTTTCTTTTATATTTATAACTATCTAAATATGAAAATTTTATGTAATTCTAACTTTAAATCTGAGAAGAATGCATTGTTATATTTTTAAAAACAAATTCTTAATTTTATTATCCCTCCCTCCCTCAAAAAGAGAATTATTTCGCTGTTGAAATATTTTTACATATAGCTGAGTTTGAAAAATTCTTAACCCAAATTAATTCATTATTTTCCCATGTTTGTTACTTTTTATGCATATATTTTTGTAGAATTTTGAAATCAAAACGATCTAAAAAAGTAATTATTTCATCAATGATAAGAATTGCTTCCGGAATTTGGAGGGCCATCATACGTTCTAAAATAATTAAAAAAATTAATTTATGAAATATTTATTACTATGCACAGTAACTGTATTCTTTATTTTTCATTGCATTTTTAGCGATGACTGCATTACATAATTCTTGTTGCTGAATTTGAGAAGAAATGCATCTTTAGATTTTTAGAAATTAAGTTACTTTTTTTCTTATTCGACAGCAAGAACAAAAAACACACAAAAAAAGAGGACTACTAAAACTTTTCTTTTCACATGGCCAAGCTTATGATGCGCAGTTTTTCATTGAAAGCCTATTACAAATGCAAGCCTTTTTATAGAATATTGTATAATTTTCTACGATATATCACACTTTTATAGCGATTTAAAATATTCATTTATTTTATTAACAATAAAGAAATACTTATAGAGAATTCAGTTGTTCATTTTTAAAGTTCCATTTTGTAAATTAACTGAAAAGTTAATTTATGAAATTTATGCATTAACTATATTCCTCGTTTTACGTTGCAGTTTTAAAGATCATTGCATGACACTATTTAATTTCTAAATATTAGAAGAATTGCATATTTAGATTTTTAGAAATTTAGTTCCTCCGCTTGCTATTAAAAAATCATATGGTTGAAGCATTTTTCCAGATGGTCGAGTTTATGAAGTACACAATATTTCATCTATTCCGTCCTAGTCACTATTTTTCTTTTAAACTTTGTTTCAGATGCATACATTTTTTTAGAATATTCCAGAATATTGAAGGTTTCACTCGCATAGCAACCTAAAATATCCAATTACATTATATATTGTAAAGAAATACTTCTTGGACATGAAAGACAACTGTATACCCCAATGAATACATATTCTTTTCTATCTTTATTGACAGAAGTGGAAAATTAATTTATCAAATTTTATTGCGCGTACATTAATTATATTCTTTATTTTACTTTGCAATTTAACTATCACTGCATTAAACAATATTCCATTTCATAAATTTGAAAAGAAATGCATCTTTAGATTTTTAGAAACTAAGTTTTTCCATTTCTTACTCAGAAAAAAAAATGCAAAGCCAATAAATAAATTTAAAAAAAATCAGATAACCGCGTTCATGAAGTGCGCAGTGCTTTTCATTCATTATTCCATTTTGGTTGCCATTTTTCTTTCAAAGCCTGTTGCAGATACATTCATTTTTCTGGGATATTCCCGATTATTTGTATTACTCGATTTAAGCTCCGTTTCCCTTAACGCATTGTCTCAAATTCCTATTCAGCTGTTCCAAGTTTTTCATTCGATTGGATAAAGCAAAAGATATCTCTATCTCTCCCCGCCAAAAAAAAAATAAATTAAAAAATTAAAAAGTTCACCGCTGATGTTTAATCACATGTTTCTCTCCTTGCAGGAATAAAGATTGCAGATTAAAATATAATACGCTTTGAAAAAAAAAGAAGGGACGAAACTCAGAAAGAAAAAGAAAATTATCTATATGCATAAAGACATCATTGACTACAAAGGGAAAATGCTACATTGTGGGGACCTTTTGTAATGAAGAAAAGATAAACAGACCTAATACTGTAAATGAAGGTTTTATTCAACTGCTTTTACGAACAAGGAGTTCTGAAGAAGTAAATTTTTTTCCTTCATTTTTATTCAAGAATCTTTTTCCGCGTTTAAAGAAAGCCTTGCTCAGTATTCGGTGCCTATAATTGGATTTTCATTCATTTACATAGTCCAAACCACTCAAATATTCATTCTGAATTCCAAATACTGTTTGTGGTGTTTGAATTTACTTCTTTGAAAACATGGCTAATTAAGGAGAAAGCTTCAGCCCTCTTGATTCACTTGCTTAAAAATATCTTGTAGATATATCTTAGTCCGATCAGAATATGTTTTTTTCGTTTCAAAGAATTTTCGTTCTGTTTTAAAAGTTTGTTCAGCTATTGTTTGGAAACAATGAAACTTCTGATATGTTCAAGGAATGATTTTTTATAAATAAATAGTCAAATAATAGTGATTTGTAGTATTTGAACAATTTGTACAATGGAAGTGTTTATAAAAAAAATCTTGAAATTTACCGTTTAACAATTCCTTTGTGCAAAAGTAATTCGATTGCACCTTCATATAAAGACTTTTTTTAACATATACATTGGGTAAATAAAATAAGCGAGTATAATATTAATTATTGGAGAATTAAAAAAATTATTAAATGAATCCTTTCTAATAATAAAAGAGTATGCTTATATTTGAGTTCATGCTTTATTGGCCAGTCCGTTTGACCTCTCTAATTCAGGACATATATACTTTAGAGGATATTAATGTGCACCTGGGAACGAATTTTTAAAGATTTTGATTATAATTTTAATAAATTAAAAATTAGGCTACATTTTCGTTTTTACCACTGTCAAGTAAAATTTCTTCTTTCTTAAAAGTAGTAGTAACAACTTACTAATATAGAATATTAATTTAAGTATTATCTGTATATTGAATGATTTCTAAACTTCGTTACTTGCTGCATTTTGACAACATTTCTCAGATTCTGTTGCTATCCACTTTTTGGAAAATATATAATATTATATCTTTTAAAAATTTATTATTGTTTCGTCATTTCATGTTTTTCAAACACACCAAATATTGCACCAAATATTTATATATTTGGTACATACATATAATATACATATAATATTTTACATACATATAATATTTTCTTGCACCAAATATTTACATAAAAAAATTTGGCCAAATTTTTATTCAAAATATTTTTATTTGTATTTCAAACAGAAAATATGAATCAAAACTCAATATATAAATTAAACTGTAACAAAAAAATTATTTTTACGTAAAATATAGATTATATTTGTATAGTATCGGTGTTTGCATATTTAAATTTGTTTAACAATGTTTATATGGTTTAATCATGTTTGTTTAATGATATATATATATATATATATATATATATATATATATATATATATAT
>JAPMOR010118983.1:48515-83935 GCA_026543865.1 Argiope aurantia | reverse complement strand
TTGTGAAATATTTGAAGTAAGTGCGACTTTTCTGCTTACTTTAACGGAAAAATTTGTGTTGAAAGTAACTAGATATTGTTAGGACGTTCGAGGAAACCAAAGTATATTTAAGCAACCCTATTTAGATTTATGTACACCTTAGAAGTATATATATATATATTATGCTTCTATGATGTTGTTTCAATATGATGCTCACGGAAAATATTTTGTGAAATATTTGAAGTAAGTGCGACTTTTCTGCTTACTTTAACGGGAAAATTTGTGTTGAAAGTCACTAGATATTGTTAGGACGTTCGAGGAAACCAAAGTATATTTAAGCAACCCTATTTAGATTTATGTACACCTTAGAAGTTAGTGCTATTGTATAAACTTTTAGTTAATAAAATTTTATAATCTATTGACAAATGTCTTATTTGTCTTTTTGCTTACAAGGTGATTTTTTTATTTCAAGAATCGTACTGCAAATATTAAAATGATTCCAATTAAATCATTCTTTGAAAAAATTATCCCATTTAAAATGGAATTTCCCTTTATGTGGCAGTATATCTTACAGGTACAGAACATAACTATATAGTGTGCCCACTCTAATCATGGCCCAATAGCATTCATCTAAATCATTAGAAATAGCTATGTGCTTCTAATGGAAAAATATTTCAAATAGCGTAAAGAATTGTACTCTATGTTGGTGTAATATTAAAACTTTTGTCAAACCGAAATATATTTAAAAGATTTAATTTGGATCCAAAGATCAATTGAAAAGTTAGTGATTTTATATAAACTCCTTACTAATTAAATTCTGTAATATATTTACAATTGTCTCATTTATTTTCTTGCTTGCAAAGTGAAATTTTTATATCAAGAATCACACTGTAAATATTAAAATGACTAATTGAATCATGCTTTGTGAGGTAATTTATTTCGTATAAAATCTGAATTTTCTTTTATATTTTGCAATTTTTTTGAAACAATAAAACATATTATACAAGGTGTTCATTTTAATCATGGTCAACAGCTAATTTTTAAACTGTTATAAACAGCTGGACAATGTTTGTTTGTGTTTTAAAAATGTTTGTGTGATGTTTGAAAAATGTTTTAAATGATGCAAAAATATATTTAGGTTGTATGAGCCAGTAAAGGGATTGATAAAAATGATACGACTAAATTTTTATATATCTTATTATTATCTAATTTTTTACGATGTTACGATCTAAATTTTTATACAGTCCCTCTATTTCCTCATTCATATTTAATAATATATTTTCGATAAACTAACATTTCAAGTGAAAAAAAATGTCACTTTCCTTTTATTAAAACTATCAGAGTTTTGAAGATTCCTAAATCACTCTTTTAGATATTTGTAGACCATTACAATGGCCACCTCGAGGCAGAAACCACATAACCACCTCATGCTGCAGTCAGCAACCAACAGTCGCCTCAAGGAAAAAGATAACCAATGATATTATCCTAAAATACTGAAACTTTGTAATTCAGATAACTTTTGTAGCAGAAGAGTGAATTTTTTTTAGTTTAAGATGTTCGTGCACTAAAAATATCTAATTAAATGTGACTGATAGAACCGAGGGACTATATAAAAAGTATAAACTTATTCTTCTAAACTTATTCTCTTAATTAGATAACATTTTTTCTATTATTCCTTTATTAACTGAAACAACATAAATAAAACATTTTACGTCAGTTAGAGAATTTTTCCATCTGAAAATGTATACTTTTTAAAAATGGTTTAAAAGTTAGCTACTGTTTGCATTTAGAGCGGAATTTTCGTACAATTTTGCGTGTAAGCATTTCCCTCATTATAATAAATATCATTATCCCCGTTATCATCATTAAAATGACGTTATTCCTCCGCTTTGCTTTTAAATATTTTTTAATATCTGAATACACAAATAGTTTCTTTATTTACGATAAAATTATGGAAAATTAAGGCTAACAAATTATTTCAAATAATACAGTAATTATTATTAATATTTTTTACTTTCTTGGAATCGAAATATGCCAATGGTTACAATCGATGAACTCGTGGCAAATTAACTTATCCCTTCCAAAACAAAAATTTCCTCTATATTGAAAACTTTTGTAATAAAATTTTCTTGTAATTTTTAATTTTATAATTTTTCTAAAAAACTTAATTTTTTCATCATTTTTATAATAGCAGTAACATTATAATTATAATAATATTTCTCATAGTATAATCTTAAATGTTTTCTTTAATGCATAAATACATAAATTAATGCTTCATTTTACGGAGAATTTAGCTAGTTGAACACTAATTATGACCAAAAGAATTCGAAATAATTACAATTAACATTATTCATCACATGAAAATATCCCCCAGGATATATTTTGGAGAATTAAAATTGTTATTAATGTTGATTTTGCACCGCATCGAAAAGATAAAATCAGTAAAATTTACAAGTTGAATTAATAATAGTACAATTATGCAGCTTACTAATTAGCAATTGTCTCTCGGTGTCATATCTACATTTCCTGTGATTTAATTAGTGCACTTATATTTAGCGAAATTATCTTTTAGAATTCGAGGCAGTTAATAATGCCTTTCAGCCTCCATGATGAATTACATTTACTGGTCAAATAACTAAAAAAAATTTCCACATATATATTAATAAACTAAAATAATATTATCCCATCTATTACATTTTAGTACGAAATTAAATATGGTTATTTCATATTAGACGATGTAGTTTTCTCAATATAAATAAATTAGATTCGTAGCTATTATTCTATTCCATTATATTCTAATATGACTATTATTTTGTTATTCAAAATAATAGCCATAGAATATATGAAAAGATGGCTACTGAATATGATAATGATACTAATTTAAAGGGTATCCTCTTAGATGTGGTTATTAATTAATTTTTAAACCTCGGAGATAAGAATATATTGCAATAAAAAATGTTTAAAATGGCGCAAAGAATGTTATTTGAATCAATAAATGGCTTGCTAAAAATTAAGAAGCATAATTTTTTTGCAAGAGAATTGCTCTATTCGCCATATCTATATCTATATCTATACTTATAATAAAGCTCAATGTGTGTGTGTGTGTGTGTGTGTATGTTGGTGCTCTACAGGCCAGACCATTCATCCTACAGCTACCAAATTTGGCACGTGTATACCTTGGAGGTCGGGAATGTGCACCTGGGGGTTATTTTTTCGAATTTTTAACTAGAATTTTATTTATTTAAAAATTAAGCGAAATTTTGACGTGTTTCTGCTATAACTGCCGAAAAAATTACCGCACAAAAAAGATATTTACATGAAGTTAAAGATCAAAAATTTATCTTTTAAATGATACTAATGTTTTAATCTTAAAATTAAATTTCTATTTTTAATGATTTTTTAAATAAATATTTTAACTATGTTTTTCAATAATTTTTTTCGTAAAAAATAAAAATTAAAATTAAGCACGTTTCGCTTTCATGGGGAAAAATTGGCTTTTTTCAAAGTGTTGCCATCATATTGATTAAAGCTCCAATTAAAAATAAATTAAATCTTTTTGGAAATGAAATCTGCAAAAATAGAATTTTCGGCACGTGTTTGTAGGAAATGAAACAAATATGAAATATTATTTTTTCTAAAAAATAAATTCAAGAAAAATTATTTTATGATCTTTTACACTCTCTATACAGGGTGTTTATTTAGTCCCGGACCCATTTTGATGTTTAATGACTCATAAAATAATGAAGATATAAACAAACTTATGGCATTTATTGATGGAATAACTCATATATTTTTCTTTTCAGGTTTGAATATTTTTACTTTTGTAAATATCGTCTGCGCGTTTGGTTAATTTCAGATAATTTCATTTTCCAGTCTAAATATCTGTACTTTTCTAAATATCGTCTGCTTATTAATTGCATTTTCTCTCTTTTGTTTTTGGCAACTATTGAAATGTTATGTTTACTTTTGATGTGTTTGTTTTATGTACTACTTTTTTATGTGATGTTTCATTTGAGCGGATATTAAGGAGAATGCATACACCGCAAGAGAAAGCACAGATTTTATGGTGGTCATAGAGTTAATTTCCAATCAACTAAATCACTGACTTTTAAGAGTTAATTTCCAATCAACTAAATCACTGACTTTTAAGAGTTAATTTCCAATCACTTAAACTGACTGATTTATGAAAATTTGAATATTACTATTCAATAAAAAAGGATAATTTTAGATTTTCCATCGATCGCTTCAAAGAAAATACGCCAATCAGCGCTCAGGTTTCTCAAGATTAATTGGCCTAAGATTATAAAAATGTTGAGTTTTTCTAAATTTTTAACATTTAAAACTTCATAAATAAGTCTTAGTTGATCGTGGAAAATATAAACATTCATTCATTTATTTAAAATTTGGTGTGTCCAGAATATTTCTCAGAATATGATACCTTACTGCATTAAATTTAGACTTCATAATTTTTGAAATATATTTATAGGCCGCAACAAAATATTATTATTGATTTCATTTCAATACTTTTGAAAGCAAAACTAAAAACTGAATTTTATGCTGAATCTCAGAAATTTTTGTTGAATTATTGCTTGAGATATTACAATAAATTATGAAAAATATTTTGTAGTTAACATAAGACTTAAATACCGAGCGATTCTGTTTGCAATACTCACATTCAATAATAATAAGAATTAATAAATAACAATAAAGATGATAAATAAAATAAAACGCTTGGTTTTTTTTAAAAATATCTTAATATTAATTGCAATTTCATCATTTACATTTTAAATTAAATTTGAAGTTTTGCCGGAAATGTCAACAAATTAGCAAAATATATATAGTAAATTGAACGAAACGATCTAAACAGTATAAGTTTGGTATGCCTATCAAAATTTGAAGATTAAAAATGTTTTGTTTGAGAATCCTTTAAGAGACCAGTTACTTAAAATATTTAATTGAAAATTGTAGTGAGCGGTAATACTGACGAACCGGCTGGTCGCCAAAGGCAGCAAGTTAATTAAAATATCTTTCTTCAATCCACTGCAATTTTATACATAAATCATAAAATAAAAGCACGGAGCTTATATCTTCGTATATTAATCGGTTGAAATCTACTATTTGGTGCTCCTTCAACACATATTATGACATTTAGGCCAAAAAGCAAGATGATGTTTTGCATCTGTTGGCGATATGAAGGAATACCGATTGTTGGATTACAATCGCAGCTGAACTATTTATTTTCTTTTTATTTTCGAAGGCTGAATCATTTTGCACCATTTTAGAAACGCATTGAATTTCATTTTCAGCTGTCAATCATTGCCTTAATATCATAGTTTTTATAGAATATCTATGGTGTTCCTTATTTTTCTTTCACTTTTTCTCCCTTATGTTGAAATTGAAAATTGTAAATGTCAGTACATCCGGGGTGCAATCGTTTAAAAATTTGCAAAAATTAAACGATCAATTGCAAAATTCTTAAATGAAAATTATTACATATAAAATTATTTGTTCTTTTAGACGGTATATAAATTACATTCGAAAAACAATTTTTTCAGAAATTATTAACTTTCTTAACCTTTTCTAAGGTTGTAAAAAGTATACATACCACAAAAGCATTCGATTTTTAAATGTCCATTGTAATTAAATCTATTTGAAACTTCTATTAATTAAAAGCTTTGAAACTGAAAAAAAATGGATAACATATAAGTTGATTTTTGAAATCAACTTAATTTTCAGTAATAATTATTATTTGTTGCTATAGCAACGCCCAGCAGTGAAATCTGAAAAGAAGTTTGGTATAAATTTTCTCTACAAAATAAAAATTTAGTTGAATCAGTTTCTTATATTTAACTATAAAGAAGTGTCTTGACGTGTAAATTAATTATTAATTAATCAAATTTATTTATCTAATAAGGTAAATGAATTTGTTTTCTTAAATCAATCGCAAGGCCCAATGTATTTTAATATACCGTTATATGATAAAAAAAAAGAAATCTAATATTTCTTTAAGCTTCCGATAATGCAATTCAAAAAAGAACTTTTTGACTTGTTTCAGTTAAAACCAAAAGAAACACTAATTCCTTTTTAAAAAAGAATTATTTCTTCAAGTAACTATTAGTAAAATATAGATTTACATTTAAACTATCTAAATAAATAATATTTTTACAAAAACTACTAAATAATAGTAGCAACTGCAAGATTTAATTTTAAATATAAATCATTAACAAATGAATCCAGAAGTTAAAAATATCAAATCATTTGCTTCAATATTTTTGAAATCATTCTTCTTTCATGGTTGTATGGTTTCTCATATCTTTTTCGTTAAAATTGGGAAAATATATCTGGTATTCTATTGCGAATAAAATAAAAGCCTTTTGGGTCATATTCTAACAATTTTGCCTTTTATTCAGGAAGTTGTAGAAATATATTCTTACAATTTCCGAAATATAGTATAATCAGGATAGACCTCGCAAAAATAAAATCAATTTCTTATTAAGCGGTGGTCTTTTAGAAAATCCCATTATGTTCAGAATGGCCATTGGATCTTAGTTACTTTGATATAAGGAAGTAGTAACAATAGTCGATATAATAAATAAATTATTAAGGAAAAATACTTAATTCAATTTTATCAAACTTTTTAATTATGGGTTTTGGAAAATGACATTCAACCGGCATTTAATTTTGGATAAAATATCCAAAATCTGGACCCTATTTTAATAAATCTGCGCTTTAATTACAAATGCAATAACTTTGGAAACCTATTCCTGAATTTTCCAAAAATATAACCCAATCAGAGCAGACTTCATTCAGAATAAAATGAATTCCTTATTAAATAGCGATTCAGAGTTTCATTTTGTAAAGGAGGGCCGTGGCGTGCCGATTCAATCTAGGCTTCCTTGAAATAAGAGGGTAGTCAAAATGTTCGACTACTCAGATATATATTATGATGAAGGACAATGCTCGTAATGACATGTACTAATGACAAGAATCGTCCTATAACCTAAAAATACCATCACCCCCTCCACCAAGAAGATTATTAATGACAGGCAAATATTGCGCGCCAAAATTATTCGAAAAGCCACTCGCGCCCTATTGAAGCAAAGGAATTTTGCCTCGCGTTGACAAATTGCCGCAAAAATCGGAACCTCCTTGCCAACATGTAATTAGTCACCGCTGCGACTAATGAGATATCATTTGCAGTCAGGCAGCAGTTTTTCAGAAGAAAACTGCTTGCAATCTCCGCGATTGAAATTACTCAGAAAAGAGACGAGGGGGAAAAAAATGTAAATAAATAACCAAAAAGGATCTCGCGTCAAGCCGTGAAGGGAAAATTCCGGGCCGAAATTAGGGTTATGGCAAAAGGAATCTTTGGAGTAAGCTAGTAAAAAGAGAAACAAACACTATTTTTATTTTGAGCTCATTCATTTCGCGTGCCCAAATTTTGGGAAGTTTTCCTTTATTATTATTATTTATTTATTTTTAAAGTTTTTTAATTTTTATTTTAAAGAATTTTCAAGGAAAACATTTTTATTATTTTTTAAAATTTTTGTTTGACACTACACACAACAGTTTTGGGCCACTAGCCCAAGCGCATGCCGACGAGGTTTTGAATGACAGCTTTGTTCCGGAGATCTTGGAGAGATCGTTTGAAAAAAGTAAAAATTGAAATAAAAATAAAGATTGGGGGAATATTGGGAAAAAGGGCGCGAACGGAAAGCGTCATTCGGTTTCTGTCATCTAATTAAAAATTGAGTCTCAACTTTTGAAACACTCAACCGGGAATAAATGAGAGCGAAGCACTTAGAAGTTTTGTTTGGTGTGTCTCACCCCCACCCCCACCCCCGTGCACTTTATCAAAAGTCATTGTCACTACTTATTGTCTTTTAAAACGGGCTGTTACCCAAGACTTGTCAAAATATATTAAAACGTTTGTAAAGCGTCGTGGAATAAAAAAGAGCAGGGAGCACTTTTTAATGAAAGGCAAATTGCCGAAATTAAAAAGAAGCAAGAAAAATTATTGTTGTTCATTTTCTTTTTCAAGAACCTAGGCGTCCCATTGCTGTTAGTAACTATAATTGTCTCTCGAGTTTTTATTAAATGTCTCGCAGAGTATCGAAATGAATGTGAAGAGCTCTTTTCGAATGGTTCCAAGACAATCAGAGGGTGTGCCAGTCTCGGCACTTATAGAAGAAATCATAAGTTATGAAATAAATGCTAGAATAATGATAAACAAGGCACTTAATATGATATTTAATAAACATAAAGCATCAAATAAGTATATATTGTTTTAAAGAAAGTATTATTTGAACCATCTTATAATTCCAATGCTAAATCAAACAGGAAGTAACGATGCTCTGAAAATTTGCAACGAAACAATAATTTGTTCATCTCAAAGTTAAAAATTAACTAATCTAAATTTCAAAATGCCTATAACTGACTCTCGAGTATTTATTTAATATCATTTAGAATATCTGAAAGAATGTGAAGAGCTCTTTTCGGAGGATTCCAAGACAAGCAGAGAGTGCGCGTTTCTCAGCACTTACACAAGGAATCATAAATTATGAAATAAATGCTAGAATAATAATCAACAAAGTACTTAATGTGATATTCAATGAAAAAAAAGTAGAAAATAACTATATTTTGTTTTAAAGGAGTATTATTTAAACATTTGGTTATTCTTATATTAAATCAAGTTGAAATTATAACGAAACAATGCTAATTATATCTAAGAATTAAAAATGGCAAAAGAAAATATTGAGGTTAACATAAAATAATCTTACAAAGTATGAATATTTTAATCTTATAGAAGAATATTATTCTTTAATTAAATCAGTCATTATCCATATTTATCTTTAAACTCACATTCTGCAACATTTTTAGGGCTTTATGGTTGGATCTCTAGAGATTTGCAGGTTCAAGACTCATTTCTGAACAATAATAATTTTTCAAACTTCGTGCCAAAATAATTATGGCGCTTCTCTTTCATAAAATCTGCTCTGTAGCAGGGACTGGAACCATGAGGGGAAGGCTTTTGGTTCGGAACCGAAGGATTACATGTTCGAAAATCCTATCTCATCAAAGTTCCGTCGTGTCTTGTTGCTAAGATGCAGAGTTTCGAAAAGGGTTGAAACGACAACATCGTCACCGAGCTCGTGTTATAAATTATGAAATTCGAGCCAAAATAATCATTTCGTTCTCCATAGTGGAACGTTAATATAATTAAAACGCAACTTGATGTTACTACTGCTAAACTAACTTCTTTTTAATTTACTTATTTAAAATTGGCTATTTATTAAATGCACTTAATGGTTTATTAGGTTATTTAGAGGAATAAATTTTCGTACAGAATCCATGAAAAAAAATTGTGAAATCGTACTAACATATTTTAAAATCTTTTATTGGCATGGATTCTTCCATATCATTATAAGATAATACTTTTTAAAATATTTTAATATGAATATCAAAAGTTTTAAAAATATACCTTACAGTTAACTTTTTTATACTTAACCGCATTAACAGCCAACTCTTATTTTTTCTTTTCTTTCATAATTTATTTTGAAAAAATTGGGAGGACTTTAAAAATTTAAACACGACAAAAAGCCCTGGAAATATAATCCGAAATTTAGATCACAAAATTAAAATTTTAAAGGTGATGTTTAAATGAGAAATGAAACCATAAAATATTACAAGTTCATACTATGTTTCTGTTTTTCTACATCATCATAATTTTGAATGAATTGTGATGAATGATTATTTTTTTAGAAATACAAATAAACATGATGGGTTTATCCAAAGTAACTGAATTTGGTTTCATGTTCCGATCAAGAATTTACCAAACCAAAATATTGCCATTTTTTCAATTTTGTAATAAGTGATTTTTTGGATATGCATTTCATGGCATGATAGCGTAAAACACTAAAAAGTAGTTTTGAAGGTTGATATTTATTTAGATTATAAAACCAGATTCTCATTCTCATTATCGCTATTTGAGCCCTAAATCAGAATATATTTTACTTGTTTTCGGTCGGTTGATAACAACAGTAAATGAGTCTGTCTAGACAAATAATAACAAACTTTTATTGTTTCACCTTTGAAAGAATTTAATAGAAGTGAAATTACTTTCACAAGATTGAGATGAGCTTATTCAGAACAACTCAAATAAACTTAACTACATGTTTATTTCATATAATTAAATAAACATGTAGTTAAGTTTCCTTCACATAATTAAATAAACAGGCCAACATAGTATCATATCATTATAATTTCATAGAAAAGGACAATCGGATGGACATTATACTACCCACTATAAGCCAGACAAAGTTGTTGAAAGTGAAAAGCGTAAGATGAATCCATCTAGTCGTGCATTTGCAATCTTTTTCTGCGTTGTTTTACCTTTGAAAGAGTGTATCAGCAGTGAAACAACTTTTACCAGATCGTGACGGACTTAACCAGACCGACTCAATGAAACTAACTACAAGATTGTTTTAAATAATGGAATAAGTAAGACAACATAATATCACATCTTTCTATAATTTTTGGAAACAATATTCGGTTGGGTATTATTGCACTATATGACAGCGAAATTAATAAAGAAAGCTAAGAATAATAAGTGTCTCTTTTTGACTTACTGACCGATCTATTTATTCACTAAAGAATCTAAAAAAAAATCATTTTGTATGATGAATATGTACTTACAAATATAGTTAAATATGCGTCTTGTCCCTGTAATTATGTGTAAAAATGCTGTAAGTATTTGTTATTGAGTGTCATCTGAGAAATTATATTCTACCGCTGGAAGAAATTTGAGACAGGAAATCTAAAACGAAAGTGACACAAAAGATAATTTTAAAAAAAGATGCATCACCAACTTATCGATATTTAGAACCATATATGGTTTTCAAATATTATTTTGAGTTTTTCAAGTGCTAGTAGCTATAAAAATTAGACAGGTATATTTAATGTCATGTTTATATGATTAAATGGAAATTCTAGTAAAAGTTTATTGGAATTTGCAATCTCAAAGAGAGAGTTCCCTTTAATGACAATTTTCTTTTGCTCATAAAAAAAAAATTATGCTAAGATTTCAAAATTTCAAATCAGTTTCACTGTATTAAGCAAAAAAGTTTGAAATGCACCAAAAGCAAATTCGTCAGTTTCTAATATAGATAAATTCTTTTATATTTTTAACTGTAAATTAAAATGATACTAAACAGATTCGCCTTGGATGTTAATACAGTTAAAATAAAATAAAAAGATTTTTATCTTTTCTCAATCTGATTCTTCTCGTAAGCACCACAATCTCTTTTAAATATATATAAAATATAAAATTTTGCAATATTCAAATAAACATTTCGCTGAAATAAACTTTAATAATAAAATCTACACGCCGCTCTTATGAAGAAAAATCTCATATTTCAATTACTTCAAACTATTTATTAATAACTCAACCATTAATCAGTTTTAACCTTAGACTAAGAATATTATTCTGAAACTATAACTATCATCAACCCTTAACATAACCTTTGAAATGAGGAACCCGCATTCAGAAAGAGGCTCTCATTCTCACCACAGCTAATTACTTGAGAAAGCGTGAGATTTTATTAGGACACGTAATATGCACTCTAGGGCTACTAGTTGAAATGTTATAATTAACGGCGCTGAGAAAGTTCCCGAATAACGACCGCTGTTTTGATGAATTTTTCCAGAGTCGGAGTAATTTCGAGGAATTTTTCTCTTCAAATTACTTTTAGCGCTGATAACTTTGCTGCTGATCTTGGCAGCTGCGAGTTTACCTAGCCATAACTCAAAATGAAGAAATTAGGCACATCCCAGGACTGATATTACCTCCAGGTCCCAATGTCCATTATGCCTCCTGATTAATTAAAGCCATAAATGGCAAGTCATCTGCGCTGGTCCTGAAGTATCCATGTGTGATACCAGAACCGTTAACTGTTAATGAATACAAGCCATGATTAGGCGTGTCCTCTGTAGAGAACTACTAAGATAGGAAGAGAGAGAGAGAGAATTGGATTCCTGTAGAGCTTTAACACTCAAGTGTTAAAGCTTCTACAGCGAGAGGATTCCACCACCACCACCACCCCACCTTTCCGTGGAACATTTCACTAATCAGTGAAAACGATCGCAAATAAATATTTTAAAGTAACGAAGTCGTAAAAAACAGATAAAGAACGACGGTTGAAACGTCGTCTCTAAGTACGTGATAATGTGAAGATGAACGCTTTTATGACCGTAATGGCGAATAACTGTGAAAACTGAATGGCTGTAGAAAAAGATTACAGCGATGAATTTCCCTTGCGTCACGTCCCCTAAGTCACAGATATATCCATATATTTATTTATATAGAAAGTGCTTTGTGAAAATCATGCTTCTACGCTGCTTCAAAAAGACTTATTTGCTTACTGATTGATTCCTTCTTCCGTTTGAGTTGCAAATTTTCTATAGAAGTGGATTATATGTCATGCTTCGAATGGCAATACATAATGAAATGCAATAAAAAGGATAAAAGTCAAACTATGGGCAATGCAAGATAAATCGGAATGTTTTTTTTTTTTTTTCATCGTCTTCGGAAAGAGAATTTTCTTATCTCCATCTTTTTACTGCCGTTCAGAAAATGTTTCTGTCTGTATGTCTGTAAAAAAATGAAATGACGGTAAAAGTCAAGGAATTGCTCTTTCACATCTGGGAACTATTCTAAAAGGAAACTAGATCATAGCCTGGAACAGTTTGATGCTGAGTGTAAGAAACTAAGAAATTTTTTTTTCTTTTTTGTGTGTTTCTTTTTTGTGACCGATGTTTAAATTCACCGTCAATTTAATTTCAGTTAGTCGGATCACATTTATTTGTAAGCCAATAAATAGAAAACCGATATATTAATAAGTTTATTCTTTTTATTCTATTGTGTTTTGATTGAAATGATTGTTTTTTCATTCTATTCTAAAGGAAACTGAACGAGAACCTGAATTAGTTTATCTCTTTACGAAAGAAACTAAGAATAAAAAATATTCTAACATTTTTAGTCTAAAATGCAGATGTTTAAATTAATTATAAATTTAATTATAGCTAGTTGATTCAACTTATTTGAAAATTTCAAGTATTAATGGAAAACCGAAATATTCATAAGCGTTTTTTTAATGTGGTAGTTTTGATGAAATGATTGTAAAAGTCCAGGAATTGCTTTAAAAACTGGAGAAATGCTTAATTGCTAATATTATAAAAACTTATAATGCCTAAAATCACTTGAACTATTTGATTGTAAATATTATGGGAATCTATAATGCTTGAAATCACTTGAGCTATTTGACTGCGAACATTATAGAAACATAAAGCACTTGAAACCAGAAACCACTTGAACATTTAATTGTTAACCTTAAGGAAACCTAATGCCTAAAACCACTTGAACCACAGCTCACGCCTCCCAAATTTATTTATCACACTAAGGCGGTATCAAAGCGAGACTTACTACATAAAAAATCTCAATCATTCCATAACAGGTATAAGATAATAATCTTACTTATTTTCATTCCAAAGTAAGCAAAAGAAATTCTTCTAAACAATCATGATTATCAGTTCTAAAACAGCCATAAATGCAACAAAATTTTGTTTGAATCACCCCATCACATCCCTCCTTGAATTGTTAAACAATAAACTATCACAGCAAAACACACAACGAATTAAGCAAAAGCGCATCGAATACATTAAAATAGACTAATTAATCCATTATAACTCTTTTCTAGATACTGAATAAAATATCTTTCTCAGTTCCAGAGTAAATAACTTGCAACTTTGTCTCTAAGGTTTATGTTGTTGTCTGTTTACATCAGTTCAATTACTTCTAAATACACTGCTTACAAATCTAATTAACAGTTGGAAGTGCTTCCATTTGATCGTATTTTGTTCTCTATAACAACAAAATGATGCGACCTCTTAGGCTTTTTATTTATTTTTAAGCGAAATTTGTTTGTCTATTTCACTGATGATATGGTGAAGTTTTATTCCATTATTTGTTACGAATATTAAAAGCGCCTAATTGTGTGCTTAGAAACCTAATTAATAATTAGAAGCGCATCCATTTGATTGTGTTTGTCATTTAAAATAATAAAACGATGCAAGATTTTAGGCTATTTATTTATTTTAAAACAATATTTGTGAGTCCACTTGACAGAGAATTGCATAAATTTTTATTGCATTGTTTGTTACAAATACTACTAATCTAGGATAATAAACTAGGTAAGGGTAAAGGGACTAAATTAAATATATGTTTAGCTTCATGAGTTTAGATTCAGGTTACGTTTCATATAAAATGAATACCAATGCCAAAAAATATTCAGAGTTAACCTTTCTTCCTTTTTAAACAATAAAATCAGAAAATAATACCAACATGATGAAATTCCAAAAAAAAAAAAATCCCAATCGTACAAAGTATCCCAAATTGTTTTGTTCTGATTGTGATGAGTTTTATTGGTACTTGAAGAATTAAAAAGACCAAGATGGACTGATTATTAAGTGTTAGCTTTCATACTGAAGGGCGGACACTCGATTTTCAAAGAAATCTGATCGGTATTTGGGATGGAGCACACTAAGTCTCTGGAATGGATGAGATGTCTTCATGTTGATGTGGAGAGGACGCCCAAAGAATGGAAAGTCAGTTTAGTTGTTGCCCTTAGCATCTAACTTTAGTTAAAAACTCAAACTTTGTTAGAGTTTATCTAATAAAATAATGAAACAAATGATGTGTTTAAAAGATAATTTCTTAAATAAATAATTTTTATTTGTGTATTGAAAAGCAAAATGTTTTATTTAATATTTCCTACGTGTAACTAATTTCGTAATCATATAATTAATTTTTCTCTAGTTTACTACCTGATGGCGATACTGGTATAGGAAAATATTGTGATATTAATCGATAAACTAGTAATTAAACCCTGGAAATATTAAAATATTGAATTTTTATCTTGAAAACATAAGTATATTCAATTTCAAAACTAATTCTTGAGAAAGTGGCTGGAAACTGGATAGTAAAAATCAGGTTTTACAAGTATGAAAATAAATAAATAAATAAAAATTGGTAAAAACATTAAAGCATAAGAAATAATAGCCTAAAAACATTTAAAATACAGATATGATATCGTAGATATGATCAGCGCTATTAACTATTTAAGAATTTTATATAAGGATGTTAACAATAACTCAAATCATCTCGAGAGAAATCCTTAATTCTCAAGTGTCTGATGATGCATTTCTGTCAGGCATGAGGAACTATGATATCTTCAACCACTACGTGAGCGCATGCTTCTGCAATGATGAATTTTGCCCTTTGATAATTGATTATGTTTACCCAAGTTAGTAAATTTTTACTATTCATCACCTAAATCTCGAGACATTGGTTAAAAGGGAATAACTCATTTATTATATCATTTTATAGCGTGCATTTCTAAGGGCATTGCTTTAAATTCATTCATATCTGAATATTATTGAATATTTCATTAACAATTAACTAATAATTAATAGATAGGATAATTCATTAATAGATAGGATAATAAATGTTATGTGCACCTTTTTAAAGTTAATTATTTTCATTGTATTCTGTATATTGCAAACACTTCTTTTTGAGAAAATGTATTCTATGAAAAGGTTACATTTCTATATCTAATCAAGTCTTTTTTTTTTTTTTGCTTCGTTTTCGAGTTTAAATTTATTCCTCAATTTCATTATTACATATAAGGATTCAAATATTGGTTGTTTTCTCACAGTATATCAGCACCTAGATTTAAAACTGATAATTATTCAACTAATAAATATTATTTTTTAACGATCCACTTCCTAAAAATAATATGGAATCAGTTTTAAAAACTACATTTTTAGTATGAAATTTTAATTTTAAAGTAAACTTTAAATATAGGTTTGAAAAATATATTGCAAATCAATTTCTGTTATTTAGAAAAGAAAAACAGAAAATTAATTGGTCTTATTATTAATTATTACCAGTTAGCGATTTAATGTGGTTTGCCATATTCTTTGATCGACTTGAAATTTTGAGATTATGCGAAGCCTATTATGAACTGAATGTCGCACTTGTAAATAGTGGACATATGACGAGGTAAGCACGCTTTAAATTTCCAAGCCACAAAATATCAGGATATTTGAACGACCCTGATATATACGAAATGAAACAGGTTTTCCAGAAGGGATACAAAAGATTCGGTTGATAAGGTGAAATTCACTATGTTTCTTTAAATCATAACAATATTTACGATTTGGAGCTTTTTATAAATTTTGCAATTAATTTCTGGCTATTATAAAAAATGGTAGTTATTATAATACAACTTTATAAAACATATATAACGAAGTCATGAAAAACTACATCGTTGTTGGTTGAAGCTAATTTGAATCACATGACAGCAACTGTAATAGAAGTTTGACTTAACTTCAATTTATGGTTGCAGATTGATCTCATTATTTGTGTTTACTTCTAGAGAAACCAGGAAAATCTACAACACCCAGTAAGATAAGGAAATCAATTCATTGTTAAATTTCACACGGGTCTATCAGTTTGCTGATCCAGAGGAAAGTATCATCCACAGGACAGATCCAATAACCTTATTTCTCCCATTAATTTTCCTCAGCCATGCAATGCTTAACCCATTAGACCATTTATGCGGAATATAAGAAGTAGGCTACAGTTAATACCTTTTTATGAAACACTGCATTTTATAATCCACTGTCCCTGAACTCGAGACTGAAATGCAGAAATCTACTTATTTGCATAGAAAGGGAGAATAAAGTTTATCTTTTTTATTCGTTTTTGAATGAGTGTCATCACGATGCACCAGGGGAGTGGCAAGAGAGAGAAGTACTCATTCATTCGGAACGCAGGGGACATTCCGGATTCTCCTTTGCCCGGAGAAGGGGACGAATGTCTACTCCTTTTCTACGGACCGCACAACCCATGTCTAAATCGCAGTTTAAAAGCAAAGAAAATTTTTTGGGGCACGTTCACTTTGCGGACAGCAACAGTCCATTAAGACTGCGTGAACACATTCCCTAGTCTGCCCACTCATGCAGGACGTTCAGAGGGGTGGGGGGCAGGGCATTCCACCGCAACGATTATGTTAATTTAAGCGGAATATGTAAAAGTGCGTCATAATTTCTCTGCCCGCACCACCACTCCACCAAAGCCCGCAGTTAAAGTTCGTTTGAGGATAGTGCTGTCTCATCTATCAGCAAAGACTGGGGCGCCCCAAAATTGCAGTGATTCACGTAGAACGTGACTCTTCGTGAGTGATGTGCAGCGTTACAAACGAATTCACAGAAAGAATGAGAGAGAAAACGGCAGAAGAGAGAAATTCGCAGTTAGAAAACTTCCCAATTAGAAGGAAAGGAAAGTGGTTTGGGATTCATATTTTAGTTGCTATTTGGGCGGCCACTGAAGTCCAGTGCTCAGCACTAAATTGAAGCTCGAATCAGTGCTGCCCCATTATACAACGGAAATGAATTAAGATTTGCAGGGCGTTATTCAGATTTACATAAATGTTTATTTTTAGTTACATATTTTGGAAAAGCCTATGATTCATTTCCTAACACTAGGACACACGTCATATGAACTGGAAAGAGAAAATCCAAACAAAGAGGAAATTAATTCGAGTATTTAAATTTCAGATGAAATATTCATTCGTCTTCTGTATCGAATTATCTTCCGTAACAAAGTAACTTTATGAGTGTTAGTTTTGCAACACAGTAAGTAAATTCGATAATGGCCTAACAATTCTTAATATCATTTTTTAAATTAATATTTATTTTCAAAGAATCTCTGTTTATCTCGAAAAAAATTTAGTCTTCAATGAAGCAAATTCTAAATAGTTGCAATTTCATTTTTAATTTAGTTCCAAAACTTTTTAGTGAATTACACCTTTTATTATCTCTGAGTATGCATGATTAATCCTTTTGCCATTATTGAAATTCTGATAAAACTCCTTCTAACATAAAGTCAGGAGAAATATCCATAAAAGCGTGATAATAGTTAATACTCTGTTTTTTTAATAATATGTATCTTTATTACATTGCATTTTTTTATTTATAATGCTTATATCTGTATAGATAAATGATACTATCTGCTGTTGTTTACCCATTTCTTTTATCGTTTGAAAATTTCAGATTTTTAAGTTATATTTGCATTTAAAATTGTAAAAATGTAAACCTTGAAACTATTCATTTTTTTTTATATTTGTAGCAAGCAAATATCAATTGTAACATAAGATACTACCACATTTTTTTCTTAATGCAGTTTATTGAATGCGTTAAGATGTGAAGATATATTTCATATACAGTCTTATTAATGTAATAATTATTGCTAGTTCAAATGTTAAAAATAAGATGTAAAATTCATTTGAAAATAACCCACACGTGATATCAGATTTATTAATGAAAATCTATTAAATTATACCAATGAAAAAGAGCTGAAATATCTATTAACATGCTTGGAAGGACACAAAAGGACAATGTTAACTTCACCAGCAAGAAAAACAAGCTATCTGTATCTCTGATCTCAAAAAGCACTGCAGTGAATTTTATGTAAGACTTCAGCGCTTAAAGCAACAGTGTTAAAAACCTAAATACGCTTTTTCAAAAGAGAGTCATAATTTTTTTTCAAAGTGCCTAGAGAATTGATAAATCACTTCAGGCGTTGCAGAGATATTCGTTTTTAAGAAATATAATCATTAATTGCAGGTTTTCGTTTTTCTCCCTCCAGAGCTGTTGCTACCGATAAAGTTAAAATGGAAGAATAGGGTTCCATTCTTCTTCGGTGAGCTGTTCCAATCATCACGTCCTTCCCTTCAGTTTATCCCCTCATAACATTTCACCCTCAGTGAGAAGAAACAAACAAACTAAAAAAAGATTCAGCCAATTGGATGGCTGGAAATGAACTTTACTGAAAAGAGGGGATAAAATCAATAAAGAAGGATGGTATTGTTTGCAACCATCCCTAACGAATAAGCAAGAAAACAGTATCAGCAACCCGAGGCGATTACCGTATTAGCCGTTTTTTTTTATAGCAGCACGCTTTCTCTGAAACTGCCACTGTTATTTTTCTTCAACTATCGGGGTATAAAGAGCAGGGACGTGCCACAATATATGTGTATAAGTGCTTATGGCAGAAAATCACGACACGTAAGCCCAGATTGCTAAGGGTATGACATTGCAGAAGAGCTCTCAAAATAAATGATCCGACACCTACAAGTCTTTTCACCGAAGGAAAATACTAGCTGCAGAGAAATTTGGGCCGTGGCAACATTCTGACTGAAACTGGGTTGGACATAAAGTTTCTAGGCTAGTAGCTTGGTTCCAGAGCTTACCAAAGTCGAATCAGCCAGCTGGTAACCAAGGCAGCTGGATCATGGTCATAACCGAAATCACTCTCTAGAAGTATACATAACACTATTAGGGAAACGGATGTAACGTACTACATTCTTTATCTGAGTAGGAAAATATCCTGAATATAGAGAAAAACGTATCATAAATCTTCACTTAAAACGTGGTCGGTTCTAAAGTAAAGTTCTTTAAAGAAGTTAGACAACGCCTGTGAAGAAAAGGAATATATATATATTCTCTGAGTTTTATATTATTAATGCTGCAGAAAATATTTAGAAGATTTTGAATCATTAAATTTTTTTGAGGACTATTTTTAAAAGCATAATCCTGCAATTCATGATACTATAATTCAAAAATAATATTTCTCTTTATTCCTTTGCACTTTATATTTATTAAAATACTAGTTGTTATTGCACACATAAAATATTTTCATGTATAATTTTTCAACGTAGAAGCTACTTTTGCATAAAATATTATAATATCAACAATAAACATATTTCATTTGCTCGTGAAAATTTTACTTCCCTTGCCTCCGTTTGAATTTAAGCGGTGAACTTGTGCTTTCTTTTAAATATCGTTAAATCGTCATTCTTTTCACTCTTTTCTAATATATTATATATTTATTATTTCATAAAAGATGTAGGTATAGGTGACAAGAAATTAATCAGTAGTGATATTTTAATCTAATTAAATGACCTTTAGAATTCTTTTAAAATTAATAAAAATATTGAAAAATAAAACAAAATTTTCAAAAAATTAAGCTAAGGAAGTACAAGTTTTACCATTGTCTAGCAACGACATATATATAACTTTCAACGTTTAAAGACCGTATGCAGCTATTCAATTATTTATTAAGTTTTGAAAAATTAATTAAATCCGAATTCCGCATTTGATGTCGACGACGTTCTCGTTCGGTCTTCCAATTTCAACGCTTGGCACTTTCTTTTATAGCCTTAGAGGCTGCTGTTCTCAAACATCTATTCTATTTGCTCACTGAAGATTTACATTCCATCAACGGAATTCGAGCGAATGACTAAATCTTACTTTTAAGCATCATAAAATCACTACAGTAAAACCAAAACAAGTAGGCATCATTTTTGTTCGTTTCTTATATAATAAATATGCAAAATTTCACTGCAGAATTCACTGCAGAAGATGTGGAATATGCATACATGCATACATACATACATACAAACAAACAAACATACGTACATAGTCACAACGACTTACTTATATTAAAATTTCCATTTAATTCTTTCACAGAATTTGTCTGCTGGCAGCCTTGTTAAGAATTTAATAGGATTCTATCAAGATTATTGTAGCGATCTTTACTGAAGTTCCAGTCTTGTAAATACTTACTTAACTAACTTAATGTTTACTTAAAAGATGATCTATTCTAAAGTTCTCTGAAGAAGTTAGACCACTTTTGCGGGTTTAGGGATTTAGCACTAATTAGGTAACTGACTATAACTGTTAAAATTGAGATAGAATTTCATTAAATGGGAAGGCCTGTAAACAAACAAACAAAAAATGTGCAGAATAGTACTATCAGTATGTAAGAATTTATTTCAATTATATTTATTTCTGAATATAAAACATAAATAGCTCAAAACTTGAAAAGTACCGAATTTCATCTAATTAACCCTCTGAGAGCGTAATATTTTAAAATCACTATTTAGATGCGATGTTTGCTTATAAACTCAAATAGTTTTCAAACAAAGTGAACTGATACAATACGCTACACGATAATATGAATAATATGATATATTAAAAATCTGTAATCTTAAAAAAAAGCGCTCTAAACTGCGAATAGAAATGCAATAGAAAATGGACTGATGGAAAATGGAAAATGCCAAATGCAATAGAAAATGGACTGATTGCAAACCCGCGGAAATCGCGGGATAAGCAGCTGGAGGTTTAACTATTTGCATTTTGTACTTAACGAATACACTTGTACGCGAATAGCAAAACATGCTTCCTGTGATTAGATTTCGTTTAAAATTTAATATAAATCTATAAATTTGGTGTTAATTCAATATACCAAATTCGGTCAAGTTCAAAGCGTTTTTAAGTTATTGTGTTCACAGACAAATAGACATAATACATAAAATCGGTTTTTCGGATCCACAGGCATCTGAAGCTTGGAGAGTTGGCAAAATCACAAATTCGAATTTTTTGATAATACAATATTTCATCAATATTTTGTAACCAAGAAAGTAAAAGCCACCCACTGAATCATAGTTAAAGAAATTCTTTGGTATAGGATTAGACCACAAACGAACTGTACACGACTTATCAACTACAGATATAGGATTTTGAATAAAATAGTATTCCAAATACATTCTAGAAAATCGCAATTTCATGGTTTTTTTCCTTGCACAATCAACATCGCTAGATTGCGGCAGAATGTAAATAATTAAAACAGGTAGAAAAATGTGTTGTCAGATACTTAAATGCTGCTCTATTCAAATACCAAAAAAAAAAAAAAAATGCAATTTATGCGACATATGTACTTAGTTGCATAAATAAACTTATACTGCAAACAAACACAAAATATTAAAAGACAAATGAGAAATTTGAATCTTATTTTTTTACCACTGATTCATTTAACAAATAAAACAGCGAGTAAACGGAAAAATAGTTTATATTTACTTGATTTATTTCTTTATTATCACCTAAATGTATTCTAAAAAATGTACATTAGTAACATAGTATCCAAAATAATATTTAGGAGGCTTTGAATCACCTAAATATGTTCTGAAAAAGGTTTTAAGAAATATAATTTTGCAATTCAATACACTACCTTCTGAAATCAATATTTGCTTTTTATTCCTTTGCTATTTTATATTTATTAAAGTTGTTTTCATTCAATCCTTTCATACAAAATATTTACTTATTGCCTTATGATGAGTGCAACACGATTGTAGTAAGTTTATAATAGAAATCTTTTTCGAAGAAATACCGAGGTTCCAGCTTTGTCAACATTGAGCAAATTGAGTTTAAATTACAAAATCGTAAGAAATAAATATTTTTGCATGGAAAAACATTTCTATTTTTGAAGTATGTATTGAAGAATTATTTTTGAGTTTTCCAAAAAAATTCCATTTGCTTTCCCCCCCCCCCTTTATATCAGCCGTATCGGAAATTCATAAAAAATGATCGATGTGTAGTGGCATAGAAAATGTCAGTACATAATATTATTTTGAATAAATTCTTTATATTTGTGCAAATATTATTTCAGTATTTTGTAAATTTCCAAAAATATTGTCTGTGCATTATGAATAAATAAATAAATAAATAAAATACAAAAAAAAATTAGCTTCATAAAAGTTTTTTTTTTCTTTTTCTTTTTCTTTTTTTCTGTTTTGGAATAGAAAATGCCAACATGTAACATTCGTTTGAATAAATTTCTAAGATATATGCAAATAGTTTTTTGTTATTTCCCTATATTTAAATCATTATTAGTATACATATCTTAAGAAAATAATAATATTGTTACAAGACTAATAATAGCGCATATATAATTTAACAAAATAAATATTCATGTTTAGTATGCTTATCTTTTAAAAGAATAATGTTATCGTATAAGAATAAATTTCTTTAATGAATAATCTAGCTCAATAAAATAAAATAAAATAAATAGAATTTCGTTTATGGAATTACATTTTACATTTACAAGGGGAAAAAAGAATGATTTGTCAAAAACATTTTTATTTACAATTTTAAAATTAGAATATTTACATTTAGAAATTTTTAAAAATTAGAATATTATACTATCATACTCTTAAATGTTTTTAGAATTCCGTTTTCTGTTTGATCCAGTTTCGTAACTAGAGCTGGTATTTTAGCTCAGACAATACTAAGATAATTATAGTAACATTAGAAATATGCCATATTTCATGATATTAATGAATATTCGAATATTATTTTATCTATATATAATAATAAATATTGATAATGGAAAATACGAATTTTTTTCTAATAGGAAAAGTCAAGTGGAAACATATATGTAATTGAGATTATCATGAGTCTTATTCTAGAGGTTTCAAAAATTAAATAATCGTTTATAAGCATTAAGCGCCACAGCGAAGGAAAACTCATTTCTGCAAGTCAGTTTTGTTGTTGTTGTTGTTGCTTGGATTAAGCTGAAATTACAAAGGTGGAATATTTCATAGCATTGGGTCCCGAACCCAGCATCTTTCAACAATGGACGCGGAGCTCCTGCCATGGGGCCATCTCACCTCTGAAGTCAACGATATACATTGCTTCAATCTATGTTCGGATATTTTTATCTACCAATAAGGTTAACAATTCACAACTTGTAAAAGAGGATATCTATCAAAATATATTTACACAAAAATTGCTCACTGTGGTGAGGTAATTACTCGTCTAGTTGGAATAATATTTATCTTAAATCGTCAAAGAATCAAATGGAAATGAAAATTTCAGCACACCATCATCTCCTTCCCTTTTGGGTAGGATGAACCGGCTACAAATTCGTCCCAGACTATCATCCTCACTACAACATATTTCCCCTCATTCTTTAAATATACATTTAAACATATTTTAGCAGTTTCATGACCGAAAAGGAAAAAAAAATAAATTTCGATTTATTCTACTACGGGAGGCATAATATACGTTAATTAAGAAAAGCGTCAGTCTACATCGAGACATCAGAGCAAAAGAAACACGTGCCGATTCAGGCAAGGGAAGTTTAGACATCTTTAAAAGAATGTTGTAAGCATTAAGGGTTTTTATCGCTTCACTGTTAGAGTGAGAACCTGCTGAATTAGCACTTTCCTAGAGCACTAAGTCCTAGAGTGTTAAAAGTAATTAAATAGAAAGGTGGATTTGGTTCAGGAAATAAGAGGCCATTTTAGAATGAAATTAACATGGGCTAATTTAAGATAAAAATTTGGACATTAATTAAGATTTAAATAAGATTAAGAGATATCATTAAACACACACACACAAGAAAAGCAGAAGTTGAAAAGAAATTTTGGAAGCAGAGGTTTTCTGGACGTCATTTTACGAAAACCTTAACAGCAGGCAGACGTAGACATTGAAAAGAAATATGCCAAAAATTAATTCCGGAATTTTGTTTAGTAACAAGTTTTAAGTCTAATTTCTTGATTATTTATTTAATTTATATTATCGTGGAAATCCTGTCAAACATGATGATGAAAGAATTTTTCATCTGTTTCAGATCTGGCGACGTACGTTTAAGATAAGGTATTGAATTTATTTCAATGTCTAAAATCTCCAATACTATATTAAATAAACATACAGGATCATTATTTTATTAGAGTCCAATTATTATTTTATATTCATTTAAAATTTTTATCATTAATTAAAAATTAATATAGAAACGTGTTTATTCGTTCTAATTTGTTTAAATATTCTTTCTTCATTACATGCTCGTAGCTTTTTATCCAAGCTATTTATGTATTGATGAAAATTTTTAGATTCTTAATTCGGAAATTTTTTCAATTCAAATGCGAATAAATATTTAGTAAAATTTTTATGATTTGTTTATAAATTTCTTTAGAGATATAACTGTCAATTTTGATTCCGAAAGTTAAATAAATACGGTTCTTTTTTCTAGTTGAATTACATTAATTACATTTAAAAAATTAATTTTAACAAATGAAATTGGCAGTTAATATCTGCTGATTGACTATCTAATATGCATAACTAGTTAAAAAAAAATTATGAAGGAAATTCATTAATAACATTAATTAATTTTTATTTTTAGCACTAATACTTAATTGGCTATTCAGTATTCAGTATTTCACAAAATATTCTATAGTGAAATCAAATAGGCTGTAAAATGATTAATTAAATGCAATTAAATATTTACCGGGTTTCTGATTAAATTCGACAAAAACTTACAAAAAATACGATTTCTTTCAAATGATGAAAAACATTAAACCTATTCGATATTCATACAAGATTAAAACGGGTATTTAAAAATTTTCCGAATAAGAAATAATAAGGAATTTAAAAATTCTATTTAATCTATTTAAAAGCGGAGACATTTTAAATAAAATATTTGATTCCAAGAAAATTTGTATGTCAAAAACCTTTTAGAAGAATTTTATTTCTTATAGTGTACCGTTTTTTTCTTTCAAGTTTCTATTTTATAAATTTTAAATCATTAATTTTTTAGTGCATTTCAAGCTGCCAACAATTTAATAAAAAATTACTTCAGTTAGATTCTTTAATTAAAATGTCGAAATTTTACAACGTTTTACAGAAATTCATTTTAGATAATCAATGGATTTAAGAAACGAAGGAAAAGAAGTGTTTCGTCTTTTCTAATGAAATTTAGCATATGCGTTAATATTAAAATGCAAAAAGTCGATTTAAAATTTTCAAATGCAATAGAAAATCAAATATTTATAATTTTTAAATGCCTTATTGTTGGTTTAAAACAAAGCAAAGATCTTTAAACTTATGCAAATATGGTATTGTAGCTCTTCTTTTATAAATATTTTATAAACAAAAAACTAATATTTTAAATGGTTAAAAGAGAATAATTCTTCATACATTCAACCAATTAAGTAAATGAAATAACATAACGTTGTACACGACATATCATGTAAAATAATTGACTATTATCAAACGCAATAAAAGAGGAGTATTTACTTAAATGTGTCTGAGCATAATAATTAAATTAAGATGATTATGACGTCATAATTTTGAATGTAAGTGATAATCAGAATCGTTTGCCTGCTTTGGTTTTGTTAACTTAGAAAGGAGCCGCATTCAAAAGCTGCTTTCGAGGCTCTTTCCAATTCAAAGATCTGAATTGGAAAGAGCCTCGAAATTTTGAACTGAGATTAAAAAAAAAAAAAAAAAGGATTGCATTTGAGTCGGAGGTTTTCTTGTCAAATTTCTCCACTACGCTGTTCTACCGTATAAATGTAACAAAAATTTGTTCATAAAGTGACCAATAAGAACTTTTGTTTCAGTAGGTCACGAAATTTCAAATACTAAATCAGATTATTTATTTCATTTGATATTTAAATTTATTTTTTGCTTTTATCATTCTTCACAAGACTGCAAGACTTATCAAGCTCATACCAAATGTTAAACACCATCAGAATTATTTGTTCTCGATTTTGGTCAGGATTAATTTAAATAATAGTAACTATTAGGAACATTTGTATGGGCATATACAATGTTATGAAACATAAAGATGAGGTAAATGCACTGATAAAAGAATCAATCAGAATTTTCATTATGGTGAATGAAGGAATTTCAAATTCTACATTTTCTAGTTATAAACCCTTGCATAATATTTCCAATTTTTTTTCACTTGTATTATTCTTAACGAAGCTGCATTTTCCTATCTGATGGGAAAAACTATCAGAAATATTTATTGGTTTTGGAAATTCATTTCCTTCTTCTTACAAATTTTGGAAAACTGAATTAGTTTTTTATGCGACGAAATAAAGCATATAAAGCAACAATATTTTTTTATATATTCTATAAATGGAAAAACGCTTTCATTAAATCAAATAAATCTGCATTAATTATTTCGTCATGAAAAGTTTTTTTTAACATAACAAAGATAAGACTAATGAAAGATAAGACTTATATAAAATCCTCTTTTTATTTACTCATTCTGCAATATTTAACGACTCAGCTTCCTGGCTGAACAAAACTTCTAAGCCAGCCGTGCAGAAATCAGAAAACAAGTTATTTTATTCAGACAGTCAAAACTTTAATTCCTCATAACTAAGAAACCACATGCATCGAGAAGAAAAGTTTAAATAACAAACAAACCCTCTTGCTCAACCTTAATAATTTCTCTTTTTTTCTGAAATAATAATTCCTTTCAAAAGTCTTTTCAGGTGAATTGAAAAAACTAGGATGTGCTTCCTAGAAATTACCCGACCGGAAACACGGAAAATCCTCCTTATTCCATCCTGTCGACTTAATAAGCAAACAGTAATTTTACTGCTCGATTCACTTTCTAATTCAGCGTGAGAGGCTAATTTCCTATATCTTTATATATTTTTTCTTACTCTTTCCTCTTGCAATCCTTTCTAAAACATCACTTCTCTCTAAATTTCGTCAAAAATATTTCTTACCACCAGTTTCTTCTCCTGATGTTGTTCAGTCGGAAAGAAATGCAATGGAATGAGTTCGAAGCACCATTTTCTTCCGCCGGAAGCGACGCCTCCTTTGCCCCCCATCCCCTCTTTATCCTTGCTGCATATGCTTCGCCGACCCCGATTATTTGATGTCAATCGAAAAAGCATCGTATGCAAATGAGATCGGCAATACAAAATTTCCGATGAAGTACTTGCAGGAAAACACAATACTTCTCACAGAGAAAGAGTGAGTGCGTGAATGAGCAAGAGAGGGAAAGAGTGCGAGAAAGAGGAGCGAGAGAGCGAGTGAGCATATACACACAGCATAGCAGAAATAGCCTAGAAGTAATTTCTGCAGCTTCGACCCACTCTTTCCCCCCTTTTTTTCCACTTTTAAAGGTGAGAAAACTGACTGACTGAGTCAACCGAGGGCATTCAATCTCTCGGGATTCTTGGAAACTGAAAAGCCTTTTCAATCGCCAGGCGAGTCAGCGAAGAAAAAACAGTGCAAATTCTTACCAGGAAGTGAAGATTTGGAATGAAGGTTTCTCAGGGGCTGGAAAGCTGTTTCCAGAGGTGGGGGGGGGGAGAGAAGTGAAGAGATCTTTTGGGAGAATAAAAGTCTCCCAATAAGACTGTGGATGGAATGAAATCTAGGTTAAAAGGGATTTCCTGGCGCATATTCTAATAGGAAGGGACAATGGAATGTAAGACAGTCCCCTACTTAATCCATCCCCCATCAGATCAGTAACTGCCATTTTACCACAAGTGCCAATAAAATGCTTTGAATCGAATATATGATATAAACTGAAATTCAAATTTTCTTTTTCTGTTTCGATAACTGCCTTGAGTTAATTTTATAGCTGACTGATTCTGGAGTCGTGGCTTCGAAGCCCATTAGCTTAAAGATTCTTAAAGTATTCGTGCTCCGCAATTTAAGTTTTATCTTTATTTGAAAATTTTCTAATGAGAACTGTGTGGAAAACTTGAAAAGTGTGCAATGTTCACATCCCATCTTGTTCATCTGACCATGGCTGAAGATAATTATCAGATAATATCGGTTTCAGACTCTAAATATTAAAGCTGAATAGTAAGATTCAATTCGGTGCGACAATTCGGACATAAAAAGTTTTATTAGACAAGATGTATTTAGTAATATATATCAATTTTTATATGTTTCTTAACTTGACATTTTAATAAACATATATCGTTCAGTATTTAAATAAATGTAGCATTTCTCGGCTTTTCATCGATATCTATAAGCTCGTCTTGAAGATCATTATATAATTTTTAGACTAAAAAATATGATTACAGTTCTGAAAAAGATACTCTTTGGCAGCCGCAAACCTCGCTGGCGCGATAGACAAGTACAAAAGCTGTAGTTTCGCCCTATAATTGATTTAGACCTATTCCCATAAAATTATAGAAAGTCGGGTCGCAAAATATTAAACGATTCAGACAGTCGAAAATTTTACCAAGAACTTTTTTTGAGATAAATGTTTGCAAAAATTTATAACTTTCATTTGAAATTCCTTAAATTTCTTTGACTAATTTACAAGTGTAATATTTCTAAATATGTTTCAAATCAATATAAAATATCATTTAAAAGTATTACTCAACCCGAGAGTGTGGCTTCCAGAACTGGGTGACGAATATTATGAATAAAGGTTTTGTAAACATTGCAAAATGAGTCATTTCACCAAATTCAAGAAATGACACTATCATGTGAAGTGGTCCTTCACAAGAGCGATATTTCTTTATCAATCCATCATCATTTTAGCATTTATCGAGACGAGATCAATTTATTTTTCACACACGTATTCGAAAGGCTTTCATTTCTGGAGAGGCATAAACATGCAATAACCACTCAGAATTCAGAAATCCAACCATTCAGAAACATTGACTGACACAGCAGCACGAATCAATAATAACGCTACGCCCATCTCCCCGTCTAAGCATTCGAAGTAGCTGAATCTTCGCAGTCGTGACACCCCAGAGGAAGGACTAATGTAGAATTCAAGATGCTATCTCCGACCACAGTACAACCCCTCCTGTAGGAGGTACATCCAGTTAGTTATTGCTGTGGAATTAATTCGATCTTAAAATATTATCATGTACACCTGGGTTGAATTCAAACTACACATGCACGGAGGCTTTTCATGTCCACATAAGGATCTTCCCCTCTGAGAGGCTACAGAAAGGAATATAGGTACTGTGAACTATGACAAATTACCCCCATTCAAAGAAGCCGAAATACAAAACCCTCATAAAGAAGAGTACGCTGTCTTCGGTAATGAGTCCTTTAATCAGGTAACATCAACCTTGTACCTTACAGGGAGACAATACCTTGCTTATTTATCCGGCAACGTACCATCCTCATATTTGAGCTGCCCTTCCGGAGGAATTACATAAACGGAAAGAAAACTGATGGTTAGATTGTATTATAAGTTTTCCTTCTGAAATTTTTAGAATTCTTTCTTTTTGATGATACTTTCTCAACACAAATTTAGTTCAAATATAAATACCTCTTAAATTTCCTATTTTGATAAGGATTTCTATTTACTGTCATACTTACTCTGCTCTTTATTTTTATTTATTTCTATTAATAATAATAAAATAAGAAAGTGTGCGTGCTTCCATATGCATGTTGGTGCTCTACAGGAGGAACTGTTTGGCCTAGAGATACGAAATTTGGCACAAATATACTTTAGAGGATGAAAATGTACCATTCAGGTAGATTTTTGTAGTTTTAATTTATTAAAATTTTAGTGATTCTTTGATGTTTTACCATGATGACTCCGAAAAATGTCATCGTATAAAACTGATTTTTACACCATTACAAAATTAAAAAATTGTCTTTTGAATGACATCATTTAAGTTTCTGTACAATTTATTCCTCAACTTCAACAATTAAAAAAAATTGTGCATAATTTTTAATAACGGATTTCATTTTTTTCGTTGATATTCAAACTATTTTCATAGCTTCATCAAATCTTTAAAAGAATGATATTCATCATTTTTCCAAATCTAAGGGGGGGGGGACGATTTTTATCTGCACAGTTTAAAACACAAATTAGAAATGAAGTCACATTTCCACAAAAAATAATGTGATTACCTACATCTTAATGAAGCTATGGCATCACGGGATTTGACTCCATCAATAAGGTTCATGTACTCAAAAAAATACTGATGCAAGGCTATTAAAATAATATGGGGTTAATAACTTTCCCAATTTGAGGCTTAAAAATGGATTGTTGTGGAAATCTTGAACAGCAAGATATGCATAAAATTTAATTGAAATTGAACACAACCAATATTCCCGATAAAGCAGCATACTGCTAAAGACAGCTGGAAATGCTATAAAACAAATAGAATGATAATGATTAATTTATGATTAAATGCTATGTAAAATGCATTTACTAACAAAATATCATGCCAGAGCTTACGTCAAGGAACACAACCTTACGACCGCTATTACCTAATCACTACCAATAAAACGGCTTCGCGTTAAAAAGCATATTTTAGTTTTTCCTTTAAATAGAGATTTTATTGCAGCAGCAGCAGAACAAGACAAGATCATTTGTAGAAACGCGCAGCTTTAAATAGTGGCTATCACTTTTGTACTTGAATTCGCCCAGAAGAAAAGTGAAGGGAATAGGGATGGGGAGGGCGAACATTTCTGGGATTCATCATCAGCGGTGAAGTTTCACATAATAAGAAATGTCGTGAAAATGATCCCTGCGAATCGCGATATGCATATATCGATCGCGCCGTTGAGAATTATCGGCGTCGCCCATTCTCAGGTGCGGACGAAATGAAGTGAAAAAAACTTTTTTTTTCTTTCGTTCTTTTTCGTCTTTTTTTTTTTTTTTTTTTTCTTTCCTTCTTTCTTTCTTTCTGTCCAGGAATGTCGCGATGGAAGAATATTCGGAGATGCGTTTCAAGACGGAGATGCATTTTCGGGGGAAAAAAGTAAAAGGGAAAAAATAGGGAAAAGAAAAGAATGTTTGACAGGAAAGAAATTTCTCGCAATTTTTCTCCTGCTGAAAGGCTTCGGGGTTTTACACGCAATTTTAAGCAATAATATTGATGTTTTGCATGGAAAAGACTTTAAACATGCTACGGAATAGAAACATGGGAATACTAAAGTTGCAAAACTGGCAAGGCTAAGATACAAAATCGACACATTTCAAATCGATAATAAAACAATTGATTTCAATTCGCTTAATTTATCGAAAGAAACTTAATTAAAATTTGAAAGTCAGAAGCGATGAACAGTTGTTTTTGATTTGTTCAAATCTGACACAGTAAATTAACGTAAAATTCATGCGCAGGTAATGATAAATGTTTATTTTGAAATGTCAAATCACGGATGATGAATCAAATCATGGATGAATTTAAATCACGGATGATAGTGAAATAACTGATGAATTTAAATGTGCGGGTCATCTAATATCTATACTAGGCTACAAGATCTCGCATTTCCCTTCTGCTTTAAAATGTGTAATGGATTTAAAAATGAAATTGTCGAGGCCAATTTTACACCAATTACACAAACATGAATTGATTCCGCTTAGTAAAATAAATTTAGAGACGTTGAATAATTAAATTAAGATCAGTTGTTTTACATTCGCCCATTTTAATGCAAGAAATTTTCAAAACTTTTATAATTAATGTTCATCTTCTAAAATATTTAATGGTGTCAAAAATTAAATGGGCATAACACTTGATGCGAAACACACCGAAATAAATTGATTCTTCTTAGAAAAGTAAATTCAGAAAAATTGAATAATTCAACTAGCATTATTTATTCCTCATTCTCATATTTTAGAACAAAACATTTTTGGAAACTTGTGACTAAGAAGTAATGAGATGTTGCTTTTAATTATATTAACTTTATGCAGAAAATTTATAAAAATTCTTAATAACCAGTGGAAGTGGTTTCTTCAAAACTTTCTTGCGTGTGCTCTAATGAATGTGTATTATTAAATGCATAGCATTCGCGAACAATAATTACGAAACAGCCTATCACCGTGCGATTTTCGTCGGGATTCAGTTAATACGGAAGTACCAAAAAAAAAAAAAGAAAAAGAGTGAATATTTTTTTGAACACTTTGTTCCAACCAATAGAAACCAAAATTTAGGCACACAACTATAATTTTATTCACAAAATCACAAAAAAATGTTATATATCTAATTTGAATTATCGCGTTTACATGCTTGTGAAAGTACAGATCGACAAATGGTCAAACATTTGAAAGTTATGATTGAAAATTTAATAAGGATCTACACTTAAGACGCCAAAACTTTGATCCTTATTTCATTCAGGTTCAAGTTATATTTTATTATTATCATTTTTATATACGAAAATAAAAGAACAGGTTTGGAGACAATCAACCCTTTGAAGGATTCCGTTCTAAATTTGTTACGGACCTAATTTTAGATGTTAAATTTGTGTACTGAATTTTATCCACTTAATTTTCTTCGTTTTATTGCTATCTTGTTAACTTATATTTGGAAAACTGGACAGACAGACAGACTTCTCTTGAATAATATAAGCGATTCCCAAGGCCAGTTGATTTGGAGAGAGGTCGGGACACGGTTTCATCCCAGTAACATCACGGAAAGAGACCATTTCGGTGGTCCTGGAGTTGTCGTCTGGGGAGGCATTATGATGAACGGGTGGACTGAGCTCCATGTTTTCGACAGAGGTTCTGTAACTGGAGATCGCTATTGTCAGGAGGTGATCCTTCCCCATGTGCGTCTGTTCCGAGGTGCCATTGGATCAGACTTCGTTTTTATGGATGACAATGCACGGTCACACAGGACTCATGCTGTTGAGGAGCTCCTGGAAAGTGAAGATATCACTCGAATGGATTGGCCGGCGTGCTCCCCTGATTTAAATCCGATAGAACATGTGTGGGATGCTTTGGGGAGACGCCTTGCAAAACGATTACATCCTCCTGGGAACCCCCGACAACTTAAACAGATGCTGATTGAGGAATGGACACTCTTACCTCAAGAACTGTTGGAAAATTTGGTGCTGAGTATGGGGAGACGGTGTGAAGCAACCATTGCAGTAAGGGGAGGGCATATCCCATACTAAGGAACATCTGCTTGCCGTTCTTCCTCTTGGACAGACAATCATGTGTAACGATACTATGAGTTCAATAAAGCCTTTTTTTGTTTGATTCCATACTGTATGCATTGCATTTATTTCTGCGCAACTATGCTTTCGTCATTGTTTCAGAACAAAATGCTGTATCTCATTTCTGAATTTCATGTCTTTCAGATGATTTCTCGTGAAGTTATGGCAAAAAACATACCTGTTGCTTAAGTTTTGCATACCAGTGTATAATGTATAATTTTTGATTGATTTGAATTAAAAATAATGCAGAAGATGAATTTATTAAAAACAGCTTTTCAAAAAGCTTATTGATGAAGTTGCAAAGCAGAAGAATTTCATAAATTTTAGTCATTTTCTGTATTTTAATTCTGAGATTTTTATTTCTCAAACTCACCATCAGACGGCGCAATTGTTATGGAATAAAAATATTAATTAATTAATGATTGCTTCCAAATATATTAAAATAGTGACATAAATGCGTACAATTTCGTATCTGTAAAGCATAAAAAATGAATCAAAATCGATTCCAGCTTTTCAGCTACACAAGATTACAAATATAAAAAAGTCGGATTAAATAAAATTATTTAAAAATTTCATATCCGTTATTATTATATATGCCTAAATATTACTTGAAAAACTCAGACATTTTGCAGCTCTATGCAAAATTTTCAAGCTTCTACTGTTGTTTTCAAAAAAATATATGTCTTAAGATTGAAGCAAGCGGAAAGGATATCTATATACGGACGAAACGGAAATTAGGAACCAACTATACTTTTGTGGATTCTCCTTCCTCTATTTTACCTATTCCCAAGAAGAAGCAATTTGCTGGGCTTCACAAATTTAAAAAAAGCAGATCACTTTAAAGCAATGATTAGATTTCAATCAATACTGAAACTGACTCTTTCCTGTTCCGTTTTCCGAAAACAAAGGATTTTTTTTTCTTCAGCAACGTTTTTCCAAAATAGTCGAATCTCAGCATGTTAAATACAGGAGTTAGATTCTGATTATAAAATTATGTCCATTCATTAATTTATATAATGTTTATTCTAAAAATATTTGGAATAAGATAATACTCAATTCTTGCGCATGATACTTGCCCTAACTCTAAGCATCTAATAACTTTTTTATTAAGAACGCATTTAAATTACGAAGAACTTATGTTGCAATGTGTACAGACCGAAATATTTATATTCTAATACTTCAGCCTTAGAAGTAGATAATCTTTCAGTACAAATATCACTGAACCTTAAAAATTTTCAGTTTTTCTTACTGGAAGTTTTTTTTTTTGTGTGTGTGTGTATGTGTGTGTGTGTGTGTGGTGTGTGTGTGTGTGTGGTGTGTGTGTGTGACTTAAAAACAATTTTAACAATGATGAAGATTGAATTTATCCCCCTCCTCTTCTTTTTTTTTTTTTCCTTCTAGATAAAAAAAGAATGGAGGTCCTGACATTTTTTTTTTTATTTAAGGTTATATCTACTAGAATGTACATATTCCCTGAGCTATTTTTGTAGCTAGAAGGAATATATCCTTCATAAGCATTTGTTGAAAGCCCTCTGTTCCAATGTTCAAATTTGTTTGCTTCTACTTAAGCTAACTTTTCCGCAACAATGTAGAAACACGTGTATAAAAACTATGTAAATGTAAGCTCGGGAAAGGACATTTGATGACTTAAAAGCAGAACTGTTCTCTGCAAACTTACCTCAGTGAAGACAAGTACTAAGAAGTGCATGTTAACGCACGTACACAGAAATTCCAAAAAAGTAGCAATGATTATTTATGTTTTTTTTTTTTTTTTTTTTTTTTTTTTTTTTTTTTTTTTTTTTTTT
>JAPMOR010118983.1:0-48415 GCA_026543865.1 Argiope aurantia | reverse complement strand
AAAAAAAACGCTTCCAATTACTCGAGATTTAATGAGAAATTAGAGGCTTGAGATTGGATGCAGTGGGGAGAGTTTTGGTACAGGGATTAAATGGAATTTTCAGACTGTCCGTACGTCCAAAAGAGGAAGCCCTAGGGAACATAAAAGGTTATTCTTCAAAGTGTATAAGAGAGATCACGGAGGGGGCTATGAAAAAGGGGGATGAGGTGGTTGATTAATGACATAGCCGATTAATGTCATTGTGCTCGAATCCAAATTGTATTCGATGACTTTTTAGATTCTCATTAATAGAGGGTGTAGGGAAGACAGCGTTCTTGTGCATGTTCGAGGCGAAAAACGGTCATCAAGTTTCGTGTTAATAAGAGCATTAAATAAGGCACCTAGGCGAATTGTGTCCATTATTACTGGGAATCATTAAAATTAAAGGAGAAGGAAGGAAGGTGGTAAATATAAAAAGAGTTGGAAAAATGGAAAAAGAACGGAAGTCAGAGCAAATTAGGATTCTTTGAGTAGCGTGGAGGAAACAAAAAGCATGTATTAGTTGGTGGTTTGTATTAGCCGCCAAAAATCGATGATTCGCTGGCTTTAGTTTTTGAGTTAAATGACGGTGCCTTTAACAGTAATACCAATTAACCGTGGAAGATGAGGCAACACACATTTAAATGACTTTTCCTTCCCTTTGCTACAGTTTCTTTCGCAATTAAAATTTCCCTTCTGTGACTCTTTCCTGTTCTCCAAGTGGAAGACATTTTTGTTTTAGTAAAATATGCGAGAGAGACATGTTCTTTCTATTGTGTAAGTTTTCCATTTAGGTACTGAAAATCGATTGTTCTTTGCAAAAAATGAGATTGTAGTAAACTAAGAGGGTGGCTCTAAAGATTTACTGCGAAGGGGAAAAACTGCTTTGGTACAAATCTTCTTTAACGATTCAAGAGATGACAAATGGAAATTTTATTATTCTTGCCAATTTCTGTTTTTTCCATTCAAATTCTAAAATTAATTAAAAGTAGAATTTTTAAAAATAACATTGGTCTGAACTCGATACTGCCACTTACTATTTCAGCATAAAAGAAACTTTTAAAATTCGTGCTTTACTGCATTTTTTTTTTTTTTTTTTTTGTCTTCATATCTCAAATTGAGCACTGTTTTTATTCCTTTCCCTATTAAAATCTTTTCTCCGATTTAAAAATGCTTTCTAATATATACTTTTTCTTGTATTTAGTAATACTGACAGGAATAAATATAAAATGTGATTATCGTGTAATTGTAATAATTGATACTTAATAGGAAAATATGGTAAAAGGACTAAAAAACATTTTTCTAATTTTTTGTTGTATTTTCTTTCCATGTTTTTGCAAGAGTTTTTAAAAACACATTTTTATTAGTTTACTAAAAAGACTTTTTAATAAAGATAATTTCATTAGCTAACGAATATATAATAATATAATTGATAAAGACGGTTTTTAAAAGCAAAATCTTACTAGCCTACTAAAAAGTACATTTTCTTTCCTTCAATTAAATAAACATTAATTTAAGTTTATAAAAATCTGTTAAAAATTGAAAAATAAGGTTGATAAACCTTTTTCTTCAAATAATACATTTCTAATGTATAATAATATATTTCTCTAATAATATATTTATGTATTTCAGCTTTAAATTTCTATAGTGTATATTTGTATATATAATAAAGTTTAAATTCTTGCATACTAGCATTCGCCATTTCATTTTTAATAACAGTTATTAGTAAAATTCTCATTGGAAAGCAAAATTTATTGAATACTTTTTAGAAAATTGTTTTACTGCAGTCCTTTTATATGGTGTGGTTCTTTTTGCTACTAAAACTATCTACATATTCTATTCTATTCGAAATTTTAGTGAAATGAGATTAATATTTAAAGCAGCGAGAGTAGTGTTAGTTTAAAAATATTTTTAAAACTAAATATTTATTTATGCAGAATATTATTTGCCTTAAAAAGGAAGAAAAAATTACAGAAATAAAATTCCGCTTTTCTTTCCATTTTGAAGCACTTTTATTTAATTTGCATTGTTTCATGGTTGCAAAGATGGAATTTAGGAATCAATTCTTCCTGGTATGATAGAGGATTGAAATTTTCTACTCTTGTATGCCCTCGATGACAAATAATGCCAGTAGTGCTACCTGGTAGCGAGTTTCAGAAACAATTGATGTTAAGATTTAAAAGAAAAAAAAAACATTAAAATGAGAAATTTTATGTTTAGTACACTATTAAAGTAATATTTTTAATAACTTTTTAAATTTATCTACATGTTAAATTTAATTCTTTTGATAAAATTAAGCGAAAAAAGAATTTAAAACAGCAATAAAACTAATCTTTAAAAATCACATACAAAATTTTATGTTTTAAAATATACGTCATGGAAAAACGAAATGGTACGTTTTTTTCGATTTCTGGTATAATTTTTATACGTTACTCATTTTGATCCTTAAATTTATAGTGGCGTGTTTGCTCTTTAATTCCTTCTTTTCATAATAAAGTTATCAAGGTGATTCTTCTTATCACTAAAATTAACGATAGCACACCTTCCGAATGTTCCCTCTGGAAATTCAGCACTACTCCATTCTAGAATTACAACCGTGCGGTTTAAGTTCCATTAATTTATCTACAAACCTTTCATGTATCTTAATACCAATTCGTAAAGTTTTCTCTTTTGGGACGCTTCTTAACGGGAAACAGCAATCAATTCCTTCCAGTCACTTTTTTACGACCCTGAAGACTGCTGTAAAAGTTTGGACGCTTTATGCCTGTTAGCGCAACTTAACCAGTGTAAAGAATTTTATACTCCACTGCTCCCCGGTATCAAACGGCTCTTTAATCCCAACGATCTATCGCAAAACTTTGTGTTCTGAATGAAGTCGATGGCTTTCGATTAGGAACCTCGGCAAAAAGAGGGCGAAAAAATCTCTTCCGTCTCTTTCTTCATTAACTATCTTTATCGCTGTTCCTAAGAGAGCTTCGTCGACTTCTTTAAGTTAATTATTATTCAACCTTCAGAGTGTCAAAGTAATTGATAGAGATATCTGCTCTTCCTGATTCAAGGACGGATCTAAATCTCATTACCATCCATAGCACGCTTGATAATTCTTCTTTTTTTTATCCTTCAATCTTCTACATTGTGCTCTCATATATGTCTACCAGGCTTGGCATTCCTATTTTTTTCTTCTGTTCTTTTTTTTTTCAAGAAACCTTCCCTGAACCTGTCGAGTAGAAACATTCCTCTTTTGATTGGTTGCAGGAGAGTCCTCAAGGTGTCTTGAAGAGCTCTGAATAGTCTTACCTCTACATTGTCGAAGCCTCCCAGAAGAGCTGTCCCTTTTGAAAACGACGGTCACACAACAATGCCAGGGAAACAAGGCGCGAAAGCCCACGAAATTTAATTAGTGAGACTAAAATCAATATCCCAGCATTGTTCGGTGCTGCTACCTTGGCTGGAAGATTAATCATCACGGGCGCGTTTGGATGTGAACACGATTAAGGATAGCCCTTCCGAATAAACTAGTTACTCCTATAATCCTGAAGACTTGCAACTCGGTTCCTGTGATGAGATTCTTCAGTCGACGAGACTTCCCGGTGAGCCGCCCATTTCCTCTTTTTTCTTTTCAAATATCCTATGGTGAGCACTTGATGAGGAAGCTAATGAGATTCCTCCTGCTCTTCAATTGCAACTTGGAAGCACCAAAGAGAGCTAATGATGGACTTGTTACAAGATGTCGATCACAGATTCAGAGCTCAACAGACATTGTGCAACACTTGTCGATGGTTTGCCGTTTCTTTGGAGATAACTCAAAGGCACTTGTGGAATTTGAATTATTAAAATAAAGATATTTAGGGGATGAAGAATTTGAGTGAAGATGCTGATGCAGTATGTTAAATTTAGTCTGTTTCTCATCTTTATACATTACTGATGCTCTCCGAGTTGTACACCAACAGAAATTAAGAAAAAATCATTCTATAACTGTACTGTTGCATTATCTTACATAATGAATTATGATCATTTTTCATTGATTGTTTTACTAGTGGATGAATTCGACACTGCTCAGGAAGAAAACTAAATTCTAAAATCTTTAATGTAAAAATTACTTTCGTATAAAACATTGTAAAGTTTAGTTATATTAACGACTCTTTGGAAGCAACACAAGGGCTACTTTGGAAGGGACGTCGTAATTTTGAACCCCGATCAGATGAAAAGGACAACCCCTGAGCTAGCCTTCCCTTACCGAACTTCCATACTAGAGATAAACGGGAAGACATTGGATCCACGATGTCAGATTATAACGAAACTATGTTCAGATACACGACATATCTTTAGTAGAATCAGGACTCGAGCTTGGGAACCTCTGGCCGTGCAGCCGAGATCTTATCACTAGGCTACTCAATACCATTATAAAAGGTATTAGGTAACGTAGTATTTATAATCAGAAAATTCCCTTAAATATCAATGAGTAAAACGATTTCTTCTAAAAACAGAGGGTAAATGGGAGTAAAATTCTTTGGCCTAAGAGGAAGGCAAGTTCTTCATTGAAAAAGGACGAAATTAATTTAAATTCGTTACTTCGGAAATTAATAAAATAATAAACCATTTAATTAATTATCGCAAACTCTTTAAAATAATTCAGAGTATTTGTGATCAAAATCGGAAGAAAATCTTTTGTGCAATTTGGTAGCTATATAAAAGCTATTTGGTAGCTTTCTGTTTCTAGAAAAAGCAAAGCATACATCGATCGATGAATCGAACTTCTGACCCGTATACTGTTTGAAAGGTGCCATCTTGATTCAGTTTATATATATATATATATATATATATATATATATATATATATATATATATCGTTCAAAGAATTTGTATGTTTTATTTTTATTTATGTTACTTCATACTGATTTTGAGCAAAATTTGGAGAAAATCTAAGTAATTGAATTTCTACAACATACTAAAGTTTTCCCTTTCGTTGTATAGTTTTCTTAAGACGAAATAGAAGTTTTCTGAGCACACGCAATTTAAACTAAATTGATCATTTATAAAATTAATTATACGAGTTTTTGTTTCTAAATCTTTCCAAAAATATTCATTATACATTATTAGTATTTGGAAGCAAAATTTGAAAAAAAAATCCATTCAGTAGTTTGGATTTCTATAGCGTACAAAAAAAAAAATTAAGATTACAGTTTTATTTAAATTAATAATAGCTAAAGCTAACATTGAAACAAATGCAAAGCTTTTAATTTTGACAATTTAAAACCAATTTAAGTAAATTATGCATTTAAGGTATTTTATTATGGGGTATTTTAGTGCACAGGAGAAAAATGGAGCGAAAAATCCTGGAAATACACCAAGAAAGTTTGTGTTTATATTTCTGTCTGTTCAAGAATTATCAAATTTGTTAAATTAGACAAAGTTGGTAATAGTATTATAAGCTATAAACTATATTTCATCAATAAGAAAACACTGAATTCAATAATAAGCAATCCTTATTCTATCTATAACTCAAAATAATAACAAAATAATTGATTACTGAAAAATTAATAATTGAAAGTTTTAATAAAAACTAATTTCGCTATTCATAACTGTGGAAAGAGTTAACAATATTTTAATAGGCATTAGTAAAAAAGAAACTACAATGTTGGAACAAATAAGCCTAGATAAAACAATTATGGTTCTTATTTAGAGATAATCTACAGTTTTATTGTATTAATAACAAACAGATGCTTGTAAAATTATAAAGAGAAAATGGGAAAGAAATTAGAAGCAGCATTTTAAATTTTCAAATTAATATACGAAAACATTTTTAATGCCTAGAAAATTATAGAATGGGTCAGTAGAAAGTAATATAAAAAACCCTATCGAAGTATTTTTATGTAAATAAGTAACTACAAATGAAGTTGGGCAATGTAAGAATAATTTAAATATTAATTGAATGCATAACACTCAAAATAATGGAAACATATTTTCTACTCTTTTCAAAAGCTCTACACTAATGACTTATTTTATTAAAACAAATCTCTATGATTGTGAAATATGTTTGAAGCATTAATGTGAAAATAATATAAAATTTATCATAATGATAAAACAAAAAAATATGATATTCAAAATTAGCTATTAAATGATGTATGGTTGCCGAAGGTTCATGGGGGAAAAAACCTCGATTCACTTTTTATAGTATTTAAAATAAATGAAGTTTAGTTGAATGTCACAGTCAATGAAACAATTATCCAAAGAATTTGCAAATGGGGTTTACATGCTATAGTTAAATAACCTTTCCTTTCTCTACAAAAAATTAATGAGGGGTAATGGGTAAAAATTAGTTAAATAGTGCTTTTAAACGCATTTTACTACTTTGACTGCAACAATTCAGATATAAGTACTTTTGTGGGGCTAATGTACCTTGTTAAGATCTTTTCACTTATGGCACTTTCTATTTATATCAATGTGAAACCCTGTATATGCTTGAATCTCTTTTTATGTTACAGTCATTATACAATGCTTACTTGAATTATGACCAAATGTGGATTTAAAAGAATTATTATAAAATAATGTACACTTCAAAGGAGTCTCTATGAATTTGTATAGACCTCCAATTTGAATTATGATGAAAAGTTGTCACGTAGATATTCTAGTGTTGGACTCAATGACGCACATAAGAAGCAGAGCTAAACCAATTTATTAACTGAACTCAGAACACAGTAACTGACAAATCTTCTGCTTTTATTCAAGCAGAGAAAGTTCCAGAATACTCTTCTGGAGACAGTAAGAAAAGTCCAGAACACTTGTCTGGTAAACTAAAGAAATGTCCAGTACCTTCTGGAACATGAAATAAGGGAAAACATAAAATCAATGAATTAAGTATTTACATATACTATTAATCACATTGTCTCTAGCGGGATTCGAACCCAGGTCTCTTGATCACGAGCCAGTGCCATGACCATTCGGCCATGGAGATTCGACTGTATTTCTTCAATGCGGCAATATGGCGAGTGTGCGGCCAAATACGGTATTAAAAGGAACTATTTGGAAATGTGATTTACAAAAATTCAAACTTATTTATGGAAGTCTCCAATAATAAAAATGTAATGTTATGTATATGTTTAAATCACGTTCCTTTTTTAATAGTCACTACAAGCTGAATATTCGAATTATGATCAAATATGGCTACAAAAATATGACTAAATAGGTTTTAAAAAGTTATATTATGATGCATTGTACACCTCAAAGTTGTTTCTACGAATTTGCACGAATCTTTGGATATATGAAGTTACAATATTTCATGTATAATAAATAAACGCATTTTACAAACACTGACATTTTATTTTCTTTGAGATTATCAGTTAATTAGTAACAATATACTTGTTTGCAACGGAAATGAACACATCACCAAGTGATGCTCATTAAATACATCGTACCAGCTTATTATTTTTTTTCAATAATTGTGCAACTTTCAATCGTTGTTTACAACATGATGTCAAACGACACCATTAAAAAAAAGCGCATCTATTTTTGTCATCAGTTGTCCAACTTTTAGTTGTTGCTTGCTTCAGAAAAACATCATTAGTGGAGAATATTATTTATTTTTACTTTATTTGAAACGATTCAATTGAAAGTTGAATCTTGTTGTCATATGCTGTAAGCTTTCCTTATGCGTCTTAGTGTATTTGTTCCCACCTCTGAAGCAATCTTTAGATTTGTAGCCTTGTCCTTCTCATTTCCTGAGATATTCAAAGCAAAGTTTCATATAATTTCTTTGTTTTTGGATTCAAACCATTTGAAACTATATATTAATAATTTTATAATTATACAAATAATATGTTAATTAAAGCATGTATTATAATTTTAAAATCAATATACACTGGTGTGCAAAACTTAAGCAACAGGTATGTTTTTTGCCATAACTTCACGAGAAATCATCTGAGAGACATGAAATTCAGAAATGAGATACAGTATTTTGTTCTGAAAGAATGACGAAAGCATAGTTGCGTAGAAATGAATACAATGCATACAGTATGGAATCAAACAAAAAAAAAAGGCTTTATTGAACTCATAGTATCGTTACACAAGATTTTCTGTTCAAGAGGAAGAATAGCAAGCAAATGTTCCTTAGTATGGGATATGCCCTCCCCTTACTGCAATGGTTGCTTCACACCGTCTCCCCATACTCAGCACCAGATTGTCCAACAGTTCTTGAGGTAAGAGTGCCCATTCCTCAATCAGCATCTGTTTAAGCTGTCGGGTGTTCATAGGAGGCTGTAATCGTGCCGCAAGGCGTCTCCCCAAAGCATCCCACACATGTTCTATCGGATTTAAATCAGGGGAGCACGCCGGCCAATCCATTCGAGTGATATCTTCCCTTTCCAGGAGCTCCTCAACAGCATGAGTCCTGTGTGACCGTGCATTGTCATCCATAAAAACGAAGTCTGATCCAATGGCACCTCGGAACAGACGCACATGGGGAAGGATCACCTCCTGACATTAGCGATCTCCAGTTACAGAACCTCTGTCGAAAACGTGGAGCTCAGTCCGCCCGTTCATCATAATGCCTCCCCAGACGACAACTCCAGGACCACCGAAATGGTCTCTTTCCGTGATGTTACTGGGATGAAACCGTGTTCCGACCTCTCTCCAAATCAACTGGCGTTTGGAATCACTTGTGGCACTAAAACGACTCTCATCTGTAAAGAGGACACGACTCCATTGATGAGATGTCCAGTTTTTGTGTTCCCTGCACCACTCTAAACGGTGCCGCCGGTGGGAAACTGTCAAAGTGATGCAGCGTTCAGGACGGCGGGCGAATAGGCCACCTTTGTGAAGGCGTCTGGACACAGTAAAACGCGACACTTGTCGCCCCGTTGCTGCACACAGTTGCTGAGCAATGGCGCTTGCTGACTGTTTTCGGGTTCTTTTCGTCTGCAGGACGATATATCGGTCATCCATTGCAGTTTTTTTCCTGGGGCGGCCACCACCAACCTTTCTCACAGCTGTACCTGTGGTTTGGAAGGCTTTCCAAGCGCGCGAAACGACACTTTTGTTGATTCCGAACTCTTCAGCTACACTGGTCACACTACGCCCCTCCTCAAGTTTTCCGATCATTCTTCCACTTGTGAAATCGTCCAGCTGATTTCTGCTAGTCATATTTCACGAATTAACTCACGTGCACTTGCAACGAATGTCTTTAATTGCGTCTCTGTCCTTCCTTTTATTGTAGTGTTGAGCTGCGCGCGCCTTCCACACGTGTTTTGCGTACGCTCACATCGCCTGTGACGTTTTGTTCCTGATATTTGCATACGCATGACCTTTCTCTTGAATTACGTGTTCATTGTACTGATCGCAATAACTCCTTTTCTGCAATTTCATGACTATCTGCTTAAAATTAAGCATTGTTGCTTAAGTTTTGCACACCAGTGTACTAAAAAATTGCTGCTTCTTTCATTTTTGCCTATTAGTAAAAGATATTTTCTTTATTTTAGCTCATTCAGTATTCTTAATAATGGCCTACTGCATTTGCTGAATTATTAAAAAAAACTTATTTGTAAATAAGTAATTAGTTTATAAAATCAACTAAAAGTACTGTGATTACTTCTTCATTAAAATTTTTGAAAGAATTAAAATTACTTTTTTATTTTATTAGATATAAAGGAAATATTCGTGTTCTAACGTGATTTATTCGCAATAATTTGTTAAATCTGAATTAAATACCATTGTTTTGTATAGTGTTAAAATGTTGTCATTTATTGCTTACCTCCAATTAAAGCTTAGAAATAAGCAAATTCAGAGACATCGTTGTCCGAATGCATCAGTAATAATGGTTTTTCTTTCTTATAATCTGAACTTCTGTATCATTGGCTTATTATCTAATCAAGAAAATTATTATTATTAACATGTACATTTACACATAATTATCTTACAAAAAAAAGTTGTTGCCAGAGCTTAAACTGCACTTCAAAAGTAAGTTAAATTGAACAAAAGTATTTTTAAAAACTGTTGCTGAGCCAATAAGATAAGAAAATTTGATTTTGAATGATGTATGCATACAATTTATAATTAATATACAATTTATAATTAATCCTTAAATTAAAAAAACTTCTCAAACACTCGAATCTTAACTTCACAGTCAGTTTAACGTCTGAATTGAGTGGGCTTTAATTTTCAAAAAGGGATAAAACGCCGTGTCGACAAATTTCTATCTGAAACTATTTAAGTTCAAAATGCTTTTTCACTTGTCTCTTTTTTTCCTTCTTTCGATCTTCATAGTTGGCTAGCTGTGCTGCTTTCGTCGTGGTTTTTATAAAGATAGATAATTGATAAATCTTGGAGTATTACTTGAATATAATGAGAAATAAAAATCGTTAAAGAACATCATGATTGTGTTTTCAAATAATGTTTTACACAGGCAAGTGCCTATGCACGCGCACACACACAAACACACAGACATATGTTTTGCATAATATTCAAAAATATGATACTATTAAAAAAATATGAGGATTTTGCCTCATATATTTTGCGTCGAAATCCTACTTAATAGTCACAAATACTAGTCAGTTCATATTTTTGAAATGTATTTACTATTTTCTGTGATACATTTCTGATGTCTTTAATCTTATTATGAACTTTTATTTAACTTGTCCTGTTTCATGTTTGAAAAGGTAAAAATCTGTAATAGGTTTTACTAATATTTCCTGATGTAGTAGAGTTTGAAGTTTCATAATATATGTGTTTTCTATTACAACATCTTATCTCAATATTTTCAGAATTAACGAACAATCAATAAAATTAAATTTTGATTATTCATACAAGTGACGCCATCTGATAGAAATTTTGAGAAACGTTTCTTTAAAGACAACATGATATTATTATAATGAATTATAAATTAAAGTCCTTAAAGTGAAAAATAATTAAAATGAAAAGGATTGAATGTTTTAATACATTATTAAAAGCATTTTTAAACAACTGTTAATTATTTTTGTTATGAAAGCATGCATTAGAACTTTAAAATGAACTATGTTCTATGAATCGTATCAAGCTAGACATGGCTTGGAAATTAAAATAATAATGTATTTGAATTTACTTCAGAGAAACAATAATAAAATGATTTTGAATTAACGAATGAGATTCTATTACAGAATATATTTAGTAAAATATATTTCATTTAATACTTTGAAACGGGAAGAAAAGCAGATTTAATTACTTTTTCCTTCCCCCAAAGTAATAAAACGTTTCTATATAAATTAAGTTAACATTTGATAACGTTAAAACTTATCCAGATTGAATATCGCAAAGAAATCGAAAGAAATGGAAGTCTTAATGCCCTTAATTGTTGTTCTGACAGACAGACTCTGTAATTTACTATGTTTTCTGAGTTTTGCTTTTCGAAGATCCTTAAATTAAAAGATTTGAGAGGTGCATTCCGAATTCTTTCCTTCAGAAATCAAGATTCCTTTTATATTGATAATTTTATTGTAAATTTGCTAAATATGTGGATGTTTCTAGCTGTTTTTCTATCAACTTAAGCGGACTATGATTCAGATAGTAAAAAATAATTTATATCCGGGCTACGAAATTCTTGAACATATTGAATAAATTACTTTTCATAGAATCATTTGAAAGGAAATGTGCGTATTTAATCAACTTTTCTATCTCCTCACCGAAGTAATAAAGCATTTCTATGTAAATTCGTTTAACATTTGATGGCTTCAAGATTTGACTCAAACTGAACAGCTCGTAGAAGTTGAAACTAAGAGCTCTAATGGTTTTAATTGTGATTCGAGCTATACAGTTTGTGTTTTATGATGTTTTTTAATTTTTTTTTCAAAACACATAGGCTTAAAAGGTTTTATATGTACATTCTGAATTCACTCCTTTAGAAATCCAGATTTTTTTTTTTTTTTTTTTGCTTACTTTTCCTTTCTTCCGTTTCACGACTGGAATACCTTTCCGAAAGCTCTGTTATTTGCTGTTTGAAATACCCCGTTCGTTTGGAAGAAGCCCATTTGAAACAGGCAGTCCATTTTCTAGGTGGAACACTGAGGAGAGACTATACCTCCCCCCCCCTTTCCTCCCTAATGGCAAACGCACACATCTCAAAGCACACTGAAGACAAGTTATTTTTTCGCAACTATACTGCCTGTCTCTACGCCCGTCACCCCTTCCATCCTTATACATAAAAGAAACTACGACGAAATATGCTCATTCGCTAGAGGAAAGCCATTTTGTATTCATGAAAACTAAAGATCCAAGAGTTTTGGGTCTCTCGGGAAAAATCTACATTGAAAGTGTTATATATTAAACCAAGAAGCCAAAAGAGAAGAGCAAATAGAAGCGAAGAAAACTTTCACAAAGTCTGAAAATCCGTGTTATATATAGTCAATGTTGTTTAACCTATTTTACGCATGAATTAATGAGAATAGAATTGGTGGGGTAAAAAAAAAGTAAATAAATATATAAAGAAGAATTTAACTTGATGAAAAAGAGGGACATTTTCTGCTGTTTTGTATTCGAGTCTTTGAATTAAGGGCAAGAACAAAGTTAAGTAATGTGTTGACTCGTTCACATGCAGCTATTAAATGAACTTTTTTTTCTGTGTGGTAATTATAATTTGAAATCGGTCGAAAAGTTAATGAAAACGCATTTTTATACCAAAACTCCTCCCCCTCCCTTTCCTATCGCATAAAAGGAATTATTGATCTAGAAGAAAGGAAAGTGCTTTTTACAGAACTGTGTTAATATATATTGAATCATCACACAATTAACATTTCGTTTGAGATTCAGAAAAATTTTTAAATCCAAGAAGAGTATAAATTGAAGTTTCTAGTTTTTGTCTTTTAACAAGATTAAAAGTATACCTCACCCAAACGCTTTGGTTACGGAGCATCCCCTTCTATGCTCCCCAAGTGGATACTTAGTTAACTTATTCAGTACAAAGGAGTTGTGGTTGAATTAAAGTTTAATGTCTGATCGTCAGCATGGATGGTAGTTAAGATTTTTTTTTTTTTTTCGTCTTAGTGGTAACTTCTTATCGGGTAGCTTAAGCGCGAAAACTAACGGCTATACAAGATATAAAATAGAATTTTGATTGTCTTGGATAAAGAAAGTTCTTAGGAATAAAGATGAGATGAGACTTAGCTTTAGGTTTTCTTGTCACTTGAATATATCTAGAAAACCAATTCAAATATAATGCAATTAGAATTAAAGTACAACTGTTTTGAGCATTGAAAGAAAAAAGAAAATAATGCTCACAGGAACTTCCGATCTTGGTGGTTGTTCGGTTCGAAAATGTGAAATTAAATGGCACAAAAATGAGATTTAAAAAAAATCCAGATCAGATAAGTTAATCAAATCAAAACTTAAGTAAAAGTGATCAATTTTTACATTAAATGTATTAATTAGAGAAAATTTTGAGTATATTTTAGAATCTTGTTTCATTTACAATTCGAAATTAATATTCACATTGCAATTCATAAGAGATATAATTGAATTTTGTACAACTATCGTTTAATTATATATATATATACATCGATCTATTCGTCTATATTACCATATTATCCAGCTTTAAATTATTTTTCCATCAGTCTTTTCTTCAAAGTCATCCTCAACAAATCCTATCGATACTATTTCGTTCAGTGGTGGCGGGTTGATAGGCTGTACACAACTTTTCTTCAAGACTTTTATGAATGAACTGAATATCATTGGGATTTGGCATTCTTATGAGTATTAGTATTTTGTGTTAAGTAATTTAAATAAGCGTACTTTAATACTAACAATATGGTATTCATAATAAATATATGTTTTATGTTTTCTCTTTTTCCTGGATTCAAACAAATTGAGTCAATGAAGATATTTTTTCAATAATTTAATTCTTCGCTTTTAGAAATTAGAAGTCTCTCTAATTATTCCGCATTACATAATCTATTCATAAATTTTAATTTTGTGTGTGTGTATGTGTCAATCCTTTCAGTAAGGTTTATTGAATTATTTGTTCAAAAATATCGACTCAATGCTTTAATAAGGAAAAAAGAAAAACCAAGGATATTAATTGATTTTTCCAAACGTATATCCAATTCCACGACATCTGAAAGTATTTGCTGCAGTAATTATTTTAATCTTTCGTTAATGTTATTTTTAACGAAATATGTCAAATATTATAATCTGCTCACATTTTTTTTTAATTTAAACATTTACAGTTTAAATAAAAATTTTATTTTTGTTCTCAATTTTTAATACTTTCCATATTATTTTTCTCTTTATTACTCATCTGTGACTAAAGATAATATTTAAAATCTAATGTATTTTATATATTTATATATCTTTTCTTAAACAAAAGTATATTCTTTGTTTAATCCATTATTTTTCTGCGATTCCGAAGAATATTCAATAAGATGAATATATTCCTTCATCCAATCTTTTACATTAGATGCAACCAACCTACACATACTACTTACTATAAATGCTATTTTTGATTCTTTGATCAAGAAATATTAATAATTCCTGTAGAATAATGATGAGTAAATTTTCTGTTAGGTTGAATTGTGGTAGCAATAAGTTTTGAGCTTTTGAGTTAAATCGACAATCAATTCAATAGTTGTGTTCTTCTTTTCTTTAAATAAATAAAAATATGTTTTGTGTGTAGTGATAGATGTATAATATTGTATGGATTGCAACACACGCCATTAAATGTAAATAGTTTTCAAAATTAAATAAACCTAAAGAGGAAAGCCCTACCCTAAAGTAGCCCTCGGAGCGAAAAATGGCTGGGCAAAGCAGACACATAATAGCTTCCATTAATTCTATTACACATGCATTTTTGTGTGCAATTTTAATTGCTTAAAGGGTTCCTTAGATTAAATGGTTTACCCATACAGAGGCATACCCCGTCATCGGAGATGGGACCGGAAAGCATCACTGCCTTTTTTCTACATCACTGTTATTTTGTAATTCAAAAATCTATTCTAATTTGTGTGATAACTTCTTATCCACAAGTCGGATTTCATAATTGAAGAATTCTAAATATGTGGTAAATTAAACCAAGCTACCTACAAATTAAATATTAGATGCGTTAGTAAAATGCAAAGTTTAAAATTATTTTGCAATACCACTTTGATAAACTACACTTGTATAAGAGATCTATTTTCTTCCGAAAATCCTCATTTCTAAAGCAAATGCATTTGACAAATGGTTATTTGAAAAATTCACTTCAAATTTAAGTTACGAGATTCCTTTACTTAATGTTTGTGCAGAAAATGGCGCAATAGGCCGAATACAACAATTGGACAAATGGCTCAACATTTCTGAAAAATCAATAGCGCGATATCTAGACAAAATAAAAATAATAAAATCGATTATGGTTTCTTTTTTTTTTTTTTAGACTTCAGCTGTAACATTGTTTTAACTCAGTGAAACGCATTTACGATGCCTTTATTGCACGAGGTGAAAAAAATAACATCTGGGAGGGACGAAAAGAAAGTCCGCTTATTTATTATCTAACATTCGTTCATGTGGCTTAAACTCCGGTTTTTCCTTCCACGAGCCTATTCATCGGGGCTCTTAATTACCATCGATCTAGATTTAAGCAAAGATACAACCCTTCATTTAATTATACAGCTTTTCAGCAAGCGAATACGAGCAGTCTGGCAAGCAAGAAAGGTCATAAAAATACTTACTGAGTATACAGTACTGCCGGCTGGAAAAGGGGGAAAAAAAAGAAAGAATAATAATAGAGAAGAAAAACGAGCATTATTTTATATTGCTCCTTGGAGACACGTCGCTGGTAAAAAATGTGCTCGAAAATCTATACCGTTGCTGTCTAATATCCTGTTTCCCTTAGCAAATATGAAAAAGTATCCTTTCTCGAATTGAACACCTTTAAGTAACCGGTCGGCTTGCTGCAGCGGAAGAGTGAAACCCCATTGTTTTGACGTTGGCCGTGACATCAATACATCTTTCATCTGTAAAACTGCCTCCCCCATCTCCTCCGGTTACTTCGGCTTCGGGAAGCTTAATGTCAGAATAATCCTTTTCTGTCAAGAAGGAAAGGAAGGAAGAAGAAAATAGGGACCCTATCCCCATTCCCCGAAGATCATTAATGATGGATATTATCCTTTTGTTCCACATACTACTGATGGTCATCGCTTATTTCCTAAATTATTGTGTTAAGGGTCACCCACTTCCGAATTCTGCAAGAAAATCTTCTCTCCGTTTCATTATTTTTCAAGGAAAAGGGCTTCGTTAATGTCCGCGGATCGATAGGTCTCAGTTGTTGACTCTCACAACAAAGGTCCGAACTAATACAGCCTATTAGTGAAGGTCCAAGCTACGCCTCCTTCTCTTGGAAGGCAAAAGAAAAAGTATTGATGAAATTACAGCTAACGTTGAACTGTTGTCATTTGAAGCACACTTCTTTGGCCTACATCCAGGATTCGCCTCACTACTCATGAATCTGTTTCAATTAACTCACTTTCAGAGCGGAATTCTCCCAAGTAATTGCTGTCGCATTAAATGGGACGCTTTTAGTTCGAGTAATTTGGGAATTCTGTCGACATGCCAAATGGAAAGCGAAAAATTAATTAGGGATAAGTAGTGTTTAGAGCTATCAATAATTTACATGGAAGCTTTGCTTCAAGATCATCTTCTGAGATAAAGCGTTTTCTTCAGATCCTTCTGTAGCTTAATCAAATCAAACCTTTTCTTCTGGGATACATTTTAGATGCAAAAAATCAATCTTAGGTAGTTGATTTCGATGTTAATTAAGACAATTACACGCTCAAACAAAGATTTTGAAGAATCCATTTGGCTTGGCTTTTCCTTTGAGGGGAGTTGAAACCTTAATAAAATATTAGACCAACATGAATGTTATATTTTCATGAATATTTGAGCTTTGTTATGCAATCAATTAATTTCTTTTAATCGATTTTAAAATTCGATTTTAAATAATCGATTTTAAAATTAATCAATTAATTTTAAAAATTTATTCTTTAAGACTTTTCAACAATATTTATTGAAAAGGTAGAAAATCTTGTAAATGGAAGTAGTATCCTAATTTCGGAAAAATCATGAAAGTAGGAACGAGTTACCGAATAACTACTTTTATATTACATAATAAAGAAATACTTGTCAACTTTTAGGTTGTTGAAAATTGGACCTCGGCCGCCTAGCAGTAAAGCTTTAGCCTCGGGGTCCAAAGACTGCAGAACTGAAACATGTTTCAATCACAGATTTTTCATGCATGAAGGCCCAGTGCTCATAGAATCTGTTGGTGGCACTCCAATGTCCTTGCTTCCTGATGTTGCGCCGAATTTTGAACAGGGAAAACCAGCCGAAGTATCAGCATCATCATTGGACTCCGGTTCAAAATTACAAGATCCGTCCCCAAATTGCCTTTTTATTGCTTCAAAATGGGATGTTAATGTAATTAATATAATTTAGATTAATCTAGTTTTGTTTGATTAGTGCCGTGTTTTGGCATGACACGAGGAGCATTTTAGGGCCGACGATACTTCAGTCGCCATTCCTTTCTCCATTTGAACCTCGACGAATTTAACCACTTTAGGTCCATAAATACAATGGATATTTCATATAATCGGCTCTTGAGCCTTCTCCTTTCTCACTATCTGAAGCTGAGTCACCAATACTTACTAATCAAAGTCATATAAACCCATAAAAACATTCCCCTGGAAAAATTATTACACAGGATGCTGAATGCTTATATGCTGAAGCTTGAGGGGTAATTCGAATGCCCATCGTTGCAATAACCCAGTAGCGAAAATCAAGGGTGAGTCCCATCTTCAGCCACGATACAAGTTCATTTGAAAGATGTATTTTCTTCCTGGAAGTCGAGGCAACTTTACGCCACATCCTTAAGGCGCCCCCCCGAGAAGCAAAAACCAACCATTATGCTGGAAGCTACTCATCCCAGTATCTAAGATAGCATGCCGGGTGGGATTCTTAAAAGAGGTAAAAGGAAGGTGACGTTTAGGGGTTTTTTCGAGAAATATTTGTATGAATATTTTATTGATTCACACCAAGTTAGCAATCAAAACTAAAACTTAAATGGCAGCTATTAAGAAAATACACATTTCATAAAAATCAAAAGTCAAAGTCAAGACAAATTTGTGGTTTGATCACGTGAATAAGAGGGATTCTTTAAAGCCGAAGAAGAATTTCCCTTTCCAAGAATTGAAAAAGTACGACTACTATAAAAACGCTACCGAAAGATGTACGACCATGATACTTTACGATACGCGCGATGATAACTACAAAATTTCAACTGCTTTTAAATTATGTCTAGTAAATAACTCAGGAAATGTTTAATAATTAATAGTCTCTAGAAAATTTTGGGACATTTTATGATGATTATATATTAGGAAATTTTCATTTCAAAAACATCATTAAATGTCGAAAAAATAATTTTTCACATATAATTACTTTCAAAAACTTCATTAAATGTCGAAAGATAAAGAATAATTTTCCACATATAATTACTCTCAAAACATCATTAAATGGCGGAAGAATAATTTTCCACATATAATTGCTGTAGAAATATAGTTTATAAAAAATTTTTAATTTCATAAATTCGAATTTATGAAAATAAAAAAATGTTCAACTCGAGAAACTTTATAAAGTTTCTTAAGAATAATTTTCCTCATACGGTAGCTCTACAGAAATAAATTCTCATCAAAATTTGAATTTCACACGAGAAATAATCCATCAACAACGACAAATGATTGCGAATACCTTTTGATACTACGACATTACCTCTTCTATCAATATATCTTTATAAGCAAATTTACCGAAAATAATTCTTAATAAACAATCTTTATATTTAGGTATACGAATATCTGGAAATGCCGAGTTGCTTTCTAATATCTTAAATAAACGACATGACCTGTATGTTATTCATATCAGAATAAATGTAAACAGTTGGCAATGTTGTTGATTTAGCTAGTTATAAGGATTAATGAGCCTTTTCTCCAATATTGCTATCTAATTGAATTAAAACTTGGTTTATATATTACGTTTGGAGGAAACTGTTTAGCATGCATTTTTAATCTCTTCCAAAATATGTTTCCTTAAGAAAGCTTTTATTTCCAGATAATTAATAAGAGGTACGTATCTGTAACAATATCTAAAACGATATTACTGAACAAAAGCACTTGTTAATCAAATATCTTTATTTCTGTCTTGCTTTGTATAACGTTTAATTTATTTCTCACAACAATTTTCACGAAATGGCTTGTTGGATTACTTCAACTAGTTTCTCATGTTTTATGTTTCTGTTTATTCAATTAATGTATTTTAAGGATGGAGTTATTTTGATTCTTCAGATATGAAAGGTAGTATGCGATAAATAATTAAATGTTTTGTTTGATTACTATATTCTTTTCTGAAAGAATATATCGTCTCTTTTTTGCTTTACTAAGGAATACTGAATAATGTAGCAGAATCATGGTAGAAGATAATTCCTTTTTTTTTTTTTTTTTTTTTTTTTTTTTTACGTTTCAAAAATTAAAAAAAAAATGATAATTGTTTTTGATGTATTTTCATTAAAATTAATTTATGTTATGTAACACACATCATATATGTTATGTCTGAATAAGTTTGGAACATTTTGCGAACTTTGTAGGAGGAAAATCGTGTGACGTCGTAGCGAGACAGGGTTCAATATTCAGTTAGAAAATAACATGAACAAATACATTTTTTAATAAACATGAACATCATGGAATATCGAAAGATGTGGAAAAATCATGTTACGAAATAATTCCTTTATTTCTGTACTAAAATTAAGAAACTGTTGAATATACGTTTATTTGAATTAATTTATGTTCACGTGAAATGTACGTCAAACGTATTCTTCCAGTTTAATTTTAGAGTTCTCTGGGAATCTTGTAGGAGAAAAACGAATGTGATGTTGCAGCACAGCAAAAAGCAATGTGTAATAAGTTGTTCATTGACTAACAGGATTACATTTCCATGCGAATATCAAGCCAAGCGTAGTGATAAAAAAAATCTGAGTAATTAATGATTCATCTTTTAATTTCACATCAAGGAAACTGCATTTTAAAATACAAATCAGTCGTGTAGCAGGTTTAGGAAATGACTGAAGAACATTTGTTGGAATAAGATGATTATGGATTCTGTTTCATAATTACACTCTTTATTAGCATAATTCAAAAATTGATAGACCAATGCATTCTTTAGGAACCATTTGATCTGGCTATAACGTTTCTATGGGCTGTAATGCTTTCTTACAAGTGAAACACAAATGGGGGCTGGTTTCGCTTGAAAATATCATAGGAAGATAATCTACCCTTATAGCCTAATGACATTTCAACTTACAGAAAAAAAAAAAGATGATGCACATTCCCTCAGTGATATTGTGACCGTAGGAATAGATGCCCCATGCTCCAATAATGAAAAACGCCAAGAGGACAAAAATTCAATGCAATTACGTCACTTTTTAAAGTGAAATATTTTGAGAGGACAAAAAATAATTTCCAAGGTCTCGATGTCATTTACACAAACTAAGTAACTGATGACGGTTAAATGCGAAAATTTTATAATATGCCTTGATGCTTCACTATTTTCACTTTATCTTGAGAAACTAATTAAGGGATCGAAATCAAATTAACCCCTTCACACACACTAACGCATTTTACTCTTGCATCGATTTACTGCAATTCTTGGTACTTAAACTTATAATGAAGTGATAATAAAAACTAATTTTCAGACAAAAATCATCGGTACACGTCCTTTTGTTCTTATATGAATTTGAAAAATAATAAATGTCTCAAACATTACGTATCATCTATAATTAAGAGGTTAAATAAACTCTGAGGTCAAGGCTTATATATGATATTCCAAATGTTAAAATGGTATATTAATAGAAGGGTTATTTAAAGGGTTTTATTAATATGATATTTGAAATGTTTTCTCTCAATGTTCAAACCATTCTGATTGATATTAATAGAAGGGTTATTTGAAGGTCAAAGGTTTAATATGATATTTGAAATGTTTTCTCTCAATGTTCAAACCATTCTGATTGCTTCGGTTTTAATTCCAATTTCAGAAAAATACTGCAGGAAATTGCCTGTTTATCTGGCATCTGATATGAAAAGTCCATTCCTCAAGCAATCCCTTCGCTAACAATACTCGTCGTCCATTACTGTCCGAAGCGCGAGAACAAGAGGGAATGGCGAGCAATCAGAAAGTCGGTAGCAAACAGGAGGTGTCATAAAAAGAGACATCCCAGAAGAGTCCGGTTAACAGGAGGCATCGGGTATGAGGAGCACTGGAAACCCAATTCCGCTCTTGCAGAGGTCATTTTGGATGGACAATGGGTTGCAGAAAGGAGGGCACGAAGAGTATTCTATTTCCGACCCGGACAATTGTTCGCCCGGTAAATCCCTCTTTCGAGTCAAAGAAAAAGAAAATAGTAATAAAAAAAAAAGAAAAAGAACTTTTGGGGTGAGTGTTTGCGACAGCCCGAGGTTTGATGACAATCTTTTTGGCAGATGTGTCAAAATTGCCTCCCTCTTTATTGAACTTGGTTCTGTTTCTCGCATTTCCTTTCTCTTTTCCTGGAAGGGGATGCCAACTCCGAACAAACATCATGCTGCACAATGTGTCCAGTTATAACTTTCCAGAGCAAGTCGGCAAAGGGCCCGGTCGATACGCCGAATCCAGAGACATTTGAAAAAATTGGGAGTGTCACGTTGTCAAAATCTACCCAACTCTCGCATTGTAGCATCGGGATTGGATGTTGACCTTGCGTGAAAGCAGACACCCAGACTTCGGAATTAATTTCCGTCAATGAAGAGAGTAGGGAAAAGGATGGATAAAGCGTACAACATACGGCTTAGAAAATGTTTCGGTAACCTCTGATTAATTGGGGGATTGCATTAAAATATTGAAGAATCGTCGCGCTGTAGTTATATGGAAATTTGTTTTAAGAGAATGAAAGAAAACTACAGCAGAACAGATTTTTTGTAAAAATAAATTTAAATAAACATTTGTGTTTTATTATTTCTTTCATTAAAAATTCGGAGACCGCTGATTAATTGGGGATTGCATTAAAATATTGACGAAGCGTCGAGCTGTAGTTATGTAGAAACTAATTTTAAGGGAATGAAAGAAAACTTCTGCAGAACAGATTTTTTAAAAATTAAAAAAAACAAACATTTGTGAGGTTTTTTTTTTTTTGTGTGTGTGTGTGTGTGTGTGTGTGAAAAAATGTGAAAAGAATTTAACCCTTTCTAAGGTCGTGGGAAGTATGCTTCCCACCAAATTTATCAATCTTTGTATGAATTTATTTAGGTTGGTATAAGTTCTGACAAATTTTTTTAGAAAGACAGAAACTTAGATGCTTCAGTTCTTTATCTCACACAAAATGATGTGTCTTGATTTGTTACTTAATTATTAATTAACCAAAAATTATTAATTAATCAAATTAAATTTATCTAATAAGCTAAATGAATCCCTTTTCTTATTCTAATTTTAAGCCTAAAAATATTTTAACATAATATGACTAGAAAAAAATGGCCCTTTAAAGGGTTAAAGCAGAATAAATCTGAATGAAATATGGCGCAATTTTATAAAACAGATAACAAAACACGATGCATCATCCATATTTCTTTAAGATCTCACTATGCAATATTTGTTCATACATAAAATAACTGGTAAATTCATTTAATTATATATAAACTATATTGTTTAATGTTTTGAATATACATTTAGGATGCCGTCATTAACTGTTTTTAAATGATCCATATTTGCCACAACAACTGCTTCTATTAATATAAATTACATTCATCATTAATTATCATTCTTTATTAGTTAAATTATATATCACATTAATTGTTTTTACGTTTTGATGGAAAAACATTTAATTAGGCTTTATTCTTGATTAACATCCCTTCTTTGATTTCAAAACTTTTTTACATAATCCAAATCACAGTATGTCTGTGTGGTATTAAAATGGATTTTATTTCCTTTAATAAAAGTTTACCAAGTGAATACATTTATTTAAAGAATAAGTTTGAACCGAGAAATAACTTTATTACCTGTGTCACATAAATTCTATTCATTCTATGGAAACCGAGTGCATTTGACATATGGAGTTTCATATTATGGAGTGAACCTGCAAATGGTTTCACACCTTAAATATTCTTTCTGCTTTGTACGAAACCAAATCTTTGAGAATCGAAACCGTAAGATTTCAAAATTCAAGACAAGAGGCAGAATTCAAACCATCAAGAAAAATGTGGATTACCTGTATGAGTCCATTAAAATATGCTTTAGCTAGACAAATGCCCCGTTTTAAAGTACCCGTTTCACAATTAAGACTATTTTGGGCCCAACGCCCCGATTTTTAACTGCGGTCAGACGATGAGAATGACACTTAACCATACTCCCTTTATAAATATTACTTGTATCTAGGTACAAGTCTAGGCAAGAAAACATATAGGCAAAATATCTAGGCAAGAAAATGCCAGTTGTCAATAGTTTGTAAGCATTTTATCATTGCATATTTTAAAGTTAAAAGTTTGAGTGTTGAGAGTAAATGGTTGTAAAATTTCCGTTATTTCGTAATTAATACATTTCGATCTGTTCAATACATAAGTTATTGAAAAGAATAATTCATTTTCAAATTTTAAATAAAACAAAACTGAAATGAAGTTTTTTTTGCAATTTTTGCTATGCAAATTATCAAGGTACATGGCCTTCAAAATGTAACTTTTTAATTTAACTGTAAGTCGTAATAAAATGATTGATACATGAGTAAACGGAGACATAATTTTGTTTCTTGGTGGATTTTCATGTTTAGATACTTGAAAATATATTAAACATGTAATTACCCAAAATGCATTTAATTGATTGTCTAATTTAGAGAGTGGAGAATAAAAAATGAATTACACGATTACTCAACCAAAGCCAAATCTATAAGCCAAATTTAATTATGATTCCTATTTTAAAAATTTCGAATTGCCATTATTTTACTAATCATTTATTTAATTATTTTTTCTAAATATTATCTGTAGTTATTTTAGTCATTAAAATTCTAATTCTGTAAAATAACATTTTATGTGTCTCTTTTTTTATATATATATCTTGATCTTGAACGTAATAGTATACTAGAAACGTTATTAAATACACATGCGTTTATATAGTTTTATTAAACAAAATTATTAGTAGTAATCTTTCATTGGGATAAATTAAATGACTTCAAATTTAAAAGAAATATTGAATGCAACACTTAACATACGAAATTAAATCTAACTTGTTTATAGAGAATACACAAGCCATTTAATTTGATTCTATAAGGATAAATATATGTAAAACCTGTTTAAAATGATTAAAAGATTTTAAAGCAAATTTATGAACACTGAATTTCTTATTAAAGCAAAAATAATTTCTTATTTAAATACTTCGTAATAAATCTTCAACACGCCTCGGCAAGCTTTCATATTTAAATGCACAATTCATAAAGTCTAATTAATGATGTTTTTTTTTTCCCTGCGTGGCTTTGAGTTATCATTAAAAATCAATCCTCAAGGGACTCTTAACTGACTACATTATTTTTTTAGTAAATACGAATCATATTACGAAAGTGGTGAAAAAATAAACAAATTGAAACGGATGTCATACAGGCAGAAAATAATATTTACACATGACAAGAGATTAAATTAAGAATTAACTTTTAGTTGAAATCAATCCGTGAAAAATATTTTATTGAAAGTACGAAATGCGGCTGGTGAATAGATTAAATCCTTTCCGAATTATTAAATATATAAGTTTAATTAAAGTTCATTTCGAAGCCTATAATTAATTTTCAACAGGAATTCTTTAATTGTATGCTCGCAGCGTCACATTCTTTCATTAGACATGAAGGGGAATAATTTAACGTTGCATCTGAAGCGGATACAAATTATCTACTAAGTAATTCTTGAATTCAAGATGCACCTGACGAATTTGATGAAATTTCCTGCCAAGGAATTTAATTTATATAATTAATTCTGTCATTTTTTATTTAATTAAAAATTAAAACGCGTCTGTTACTCTTTGAGTTTTCGAAGATTTCGTGGATTTTCTTCAGGAAATATGAATGTATGCGTTACTAAAAATGTTTTACATAAATCCTTTCACAGTATGCCGATAAAATTGTTCTTGCTGTGTAGGTCAAATTAATGAAATGATCAAAAAATTGCACATTTTTCTTTAAAAACATACATTTAGTATTGTATTAAAAAGTGGAAAAAAATTTTTTTAATTAAAAATTTAGAAGACTGAATAAAACAGAGACAGTCATTTAGAGAATTATTCAAATTAAATCAGAATTTTAATTGTTAGGTTGTTTAGGAATTTTAATGATATTAATCGTGTCTTAATTTTTAATAGTATACACGCTTTATGATTCTGTTTTTACCTCCTACTTTTTTATTGTACTCCACTAAACGGTCTTTATTAAAAACTCTCTATTTTAGTCACATTCTATTTTTTTAATCTAAAATATTTCACAAATAAGATAAGCAATTATTATGGTATCAATTATTAGTTAATTGTTAACAGAAGCCATATAGCATATAGGGTTAAAATGAAAGGAATATCTAACTACTTTTTAAAAATTATCAAGATCTTGTGTCAGCATAGAGAATACACAACTCTACGAAGTTCACAAAATCCTGCTTATGGAAATGAGAGAGAAATTAACTGTTCATAAAATTGCACCTTTGCAAAAGTTTAGTAGATAATGATGTTTCGGTTTTTATCAGTTTTAGAACGAAACCAGAACTAAATGTTGTTGTCGATTATTTTTTCTTTCAGCACATCATACTAAAACTCAAAATGTATGATTTAATGAGTTTAAGTCTCAGAAAATTATATCCAATAAAAAAAAAATAGAAGTGGTCGGGTTATCAGGTTTCGATTCTTTTTTATTTTTTTCACTATAATAATTCGAGTACAGCAAGAGAAAATAAGAATTTTTAAATTTTAAATTTCAATAAATAATTGCTTTTAGTTTTTAAAAAATTAAATAATGCAAGGTTAATAAGCACATAGTATGTGATTGAAATGAATAAAGTAATATTTACAATAATAAAATTTTACAAACAATTATTTAATATAAGTGATTAATTTTTATCGAAAACTATAAAACATACTGTTAATATGAGAGTAGTTGAATACAACAATTGCGCAATGAAGCAAAAAAAAAATTAAATATTACAATTCATATCTAATACACTCAAAACTTTTTTAAAAGTTGAAAAAAGAAATTTTTTACTAAAGATTTTTTTAACCAATTTTTACTTTGAACTGACAATTTTTTTTTTGAAAAAATTCGAATTATGGGCGATAATTTCAAATTTTATTGAAAACAAGAAATCAAGGATCAGAAAAAAGTGCGAAATTTCTGACAATTATAAACCTATAGACGTTAAAATTGAATTCAAACTAAAAATATTTCTAGTTGAATCGTATTCATTCAACCGGTTTTCGGTACAACGTATTCTAAGAAATCATCTTGAGCCAGGGAAAATTTGTATTTATCCATCCATCCATCGAATTATAAAAGTTTGATTTAACCAAATGCATTGTATTACTCTTTGATACTACATGGAATCATTTGTGATAATATTCTCAAATTTTATTACAGTGCTTCTCATTGTAATAAAATTCATCATTGTAGTAATATTCCTTTAAAAGTTCTGATGCTAATATTAAGCTGTTCTGCATTTTGAGATAAAGAAGAGAGCGAATGAGCCATAGATACAGAAATAAAATCAATAATATATCAAAATCAAAAATATATCCAGATATTTAAAAATAAAAACAATTTATCGGATGCATTTTGTGCTTTCTCGGTCTATATCTTCAACAACATGCTTTGAAAATATAATGATTTCTCAGAATACATGAAACTATAAAAATGCAGAAAATACTCAGAAAACTACTTTTCAAATTTTTGATTTAACCATATATTAGTATGCTCTATTCTCTTTTTTCTTCCCCTCTCTTTCAAGAAAAATATGGCAAAACTTCTCCAATTTCATGGATAATAATTCCTGAAAATACTAAAATCTCAAATTTTAACAATACCCTAAAAAAAAATGAAGAACTTTGTTCTCCTCTGTAGTATTCGATATCCATTTTGGTCTAATACTTCTTTAATCCCTGTAACGGAACACGTTATTCTAAAGCAATTAAATGTCTCATAAAAAAAACACCCAACTAAAGATAAGAAACGAAGAGCTGAAAAAAAAATGAAAGAAAGAAGAAAGAGACGTGATAGTTATCTGGAAGGATAATAAAAGATAAATCTTCCATGTTTTGCGCCAGTTGACGAAGACGACATCAATATCGGTCGGCCGAATCCCCCATTGCTTCTTAGTAAAAGATAGAGAAATAATAACTCCCACTTGATTTACGAGAGGAATTAGTAAATAATAATAAATGGTCTCATTTATTGTCTTCTTTACTTTCTTTTATTCATGAATTTGAGCTTACGAAGATTTATTCCACTTACGTTGTGGGTGTATAGTTTTCTCTTCAGCGAAGCGATAATTATCTTCATTGAATGCATTTATCACTCGTGCTTTAAAGCTTAATTTAGGGTAAAGAAAAATAATAAAAAATGCCTCCCACCCGACTTTTCAATTATCATGTTTATTTTGAACTGTCGTGGGCAATGTTGCGTGCCATAATAAAGGCCAGTGAGGACTCCTCGCACACCTAACCATCTCCCCTTCTATTTCTATTACTTTTAGAAGAATTCCAGAATGTTTTGATGAGGAATCAACGAGATTGGGGGTTAGGTCGGGGGAGAAGAGTGGCCAGCATTCATCCTCATTATCTATCTTCCCTACTTATTAAGAGAAGCAACATTTAAAAATCATTCCCACCGCCCCTCAGTGATCTTCTGGCACAACCGACACTTCATCTGCAAATGTAATCCAAGGAAGGGTCGACCCTTTCTCTTTCTCTCCCTCAACCCTTTGGTTTCCGGAAATTCAGAAGGGGGGGTTCTAGGTTCGCCCCCCAATAGAAACCCATTCGCTAGTTGTGTAGTGTAATGGCTGGTGCTTTGATTTAGTAACTCTTTATGGAGAAGGAGGAGAGTATTGCTTGGGGGTCTGAGTCACCTGGTTCATTAGGTCGGTGACATTACAAGGGAAGGGGGGGACCACAGATGGCTCAAATTATCTCCCCCTCATACTGCTCGATTTGCCGGAAGTACATTTGAAGTTTTCGGCATTAAAAAGGGAAATCTTGTTTGAACGTACTTTCGGTGGAAGGTTAAATGAAATTCAACAGAAGGGATGGGTGGAAAGCGAATGCAAATTGCAAGTATGTTGAAATTAAGATTTTTTAAAAGGGCTGAAATATTAAAGGAAAACATTACACAGCTCATAAATATTTAAATAAAATAAGGAGCAAAATACGTCTTACTCCATCTATAACGTAGTTTTTTAACACAGGAATAGAGCAATCTGAGGTTATTATTCCACTGTGTGCAACTGAAGATGTTGTTAATAGGGAGAGAAAATTTTCACAAGGAAAGCTCGTTTCTGTCCTCTGAACATTTCACCATTAGTGTGCAATGTAATCTAGTACAAAATTCAACTGTAAGAATAATTGATGTTTTATTTTTGCCCAGATTTCTTAGACAATTTTTTCTATTTTGCTCTTTTTGCATGGAACGACATATCTAGGGATTTAAAGATATCGATAAATGGAATAGAAATGTTGAATAACTGTCACCTTTAAAATATCTAATATTATGAACTGCTATCGTAAATAATAATACAAATGAAATTAGAATTTTCTTAGAAATTACATTTTTACAAGTCATTTCCTAATCTTGACGCAGTTTCTAAAGCGTTAGAAATAGATATATAGTTATAAATAGAAAAATGCTTTAAATGATGTAAAAAATCATTATTATGTTGCTTGAGTTAGTAAATGCACTGCTGAAAAAATTGCACATTCCAACTTTTTATTCAAACTCCGCTTCTATTAGTCATATTTGGAAAAATAAATTACAAACTAAAAATCTAAAACTTAATCTAATATCTTAAATAAAAATGGATTTTATTTTTACTGTTAGGGATAAAAATGGATTTATAAGGAAAACTAACCGAGTTATGAAGCCTCCTTGCGAAGGTAGTTGAAGCTGTATAAAAGGGCTCAAAATAGTGAAATGCAAAACTCTGTCAACTTTTAATACCGAAGAGAGGAACTACTATTTTCTTTAACATATGAGAACGTCCAAATTATCTTATTATGTATGAACAAATAGAATCTGAGGGGTATTTCAGAATTTGGCTTTTGCATTTTTTTAATTACTGTATCTATTAACTTTAGCAGCATGAAAAGGAATTCTTTATTTCATTTGAAGCCGTATAGATTAAAAAAAAACTCAGTATATAAAGAAAAGAGTGAAACTCTTTTCACGATATCCAGCAATAAACTCAAAAACTCCAGATGACAAAAGTACTTAAAAATTCTTTTTTAATATTTAGTAATTCCTTTAAAATGTGTTTCCTTTTTATGCATTATGTAGAAACTTAGGAAAGCAATAATTTAGGAAATTAGCAAGATCCACAAAAACAAAACAGGTTACGGATGAAGATTTGAAAATTGAACTGTACTTACAAAAGAAGAATGCAGCTAAAGTGATACCCGAATAAGGTGATTTATTTGAAGCATCAATTTTGTCATTCTTAGAATTTACCTAAGTAACTAGTATAAACGATTCTGCACAAGAATATACTTGCGGCTTAAAATACTTTTTTTTCAGGCGAATTCGGTTTATCGAAATCTATATTCAATTGCATGGTTTGGAAATGAGAACGATTTTGTGGCATAAAAATGAGATCTTCAATTAATGCAATCAATTGAAAGAATTTATTGAATGTTACATGCTTTGTAACGTTTTATCAGATTGATAGTTGTTGTTGGCTTGATAGTTGTTGTTGTTGTTTCCAATGGCACTTGCCATAGGCAAGCTCGCTGATTTGAAATCAACGATTTTAAGCCGAAAGGGAACTTCTCTTATTTTAGTAGCGCCAACTAGGGCCAAGAGTACGATTTTGCTACTCACGCATCACATTCGCTTGCACAGCCCCTTTTTAAAGGGGGGCACATTCACACATCTCACAGATAGAACAAATGAAGGACAACCATGCCCGAACCGGGACTCGAACTCGGGATGCCCAGATCACGGGGAAGACGCGCTACCCCTATGCCAGGACGCCGGCTGGCTTGATAGTAGTTTCTGAGATAAGTATTGGAGGTCGCATTTTTGGGATGCTTATAGAATAAATATCATTCGATGTCAAGTATTTTCGGATTCTCTTCATCTACAATAATAAACAATTGCATATTTGAATAAAATTACTTGCCAAAATATTCTATTATGTTCGGAGGATTTTTTAAAATAATATTTGAAGCTACAATTTTTTTTAATTAAATTTATGCAAGAATTCAATATATCATACAAAAAATTTTATAATTATTTTTTAAATATTTCAGAAAAATGTTTTTGTCCTAAATTTGACATTTTTACAAACATTCTCAGCCGAAAACAATGACTGGAAGTGCTATATCATTCAGTATGTATAATCATTGATGTATTGACTAGGGTGTGAAGCAAAAGCCTTGGAATAACTTAAAAATGCTGCAAATTACAAAAGTTTTAGTGTAAAATCATAGATTTTTGTGGAATTTTGATCGTTTTTCGAAGCTTAAAATAAGGAAAAAATCTTAGGAAAAATAAGGAAAAAATCTTAGTTATATTTCTATTTACAGTTGCATTTATTATTATTATTATTATTATTATTGTTGCTGTTTCCTATTAAAATGTCTTTGATTTCCTTTCTAATTATCGTAGATATTAAACGAAAATGATTTTGAGAAGATAAACAGACTTCCAGATAAAACATCAAAAACAAATAAATTTTTTAAAAAATTGTGATCTACGGTCAATAACGGGTTTTCAACGTAGGTGGATAATTTATATTAAACTTGTGATATCTTTATTAACTTTTATTTAACCTAATTTCTATAAATTTTGTAAAGTTAATTCATGAAAAATCAAACTTTTTAAAAGGTTTTTCACTAATTTCATGATAGTCTGAAAATTGGCACTGGTGTAGAGTAAATATAAATATACGCCTCTTCATTACTATATTTTATTATTTTCTGAACAAAATCATCAATTAGGTGAATAATTTTAAAGGATTTTCTATTAATTATTCCAGACGTCATGTATGAAATCTGAAACAAAATTATTGTAAGATTTAATGAAAATAACGAATCATGAAATATATTAAAGAAATTTCTAGTAATTATTCAAAAGAGAAAAAAGAAAAACACAGCTATTTTTATCGACCAAAAAAGTGATAAATTAGAAAATACCTAAGCATTCTTCATTACAAATTTTAAAAAAATACATAACTGATTAAATTTCCAATTTTTGTTTAGAATACGTCTAGAAACATCCTACGTTTTATTATAATTGTCTTAATTTCAAATTTCTGAAAGAAGTCCTTTTTATGTTTTAGCACAGTAATGAAGGTGGGTTTATATTACAATATTTTTCATTTCATTAATAATCTTTTAAGTAAAAAGTTTCATTTTGTTAATAGTTTCTTTTTGAATACATAGTTACAATCAAAAAATAACTATCAAAGTAACTATTAATAAAGTATGTCAAAAAGTAAACATTAATAAAGAATATTCTGAAATTAATTATTAATATAGGGTGTTCACTCTAATCGGGACCTAATGTGAAATTTCTGAACTATTAGATATAAGACAACTGTAAGGATTCAAATGGAAAAATACGTATATTCTTTCTATTCTGTTCAAAAGTATGTTTGAAGCAATGTGAAATATATTTTTTATGTTCGTTCAATCAACAAACGTGTTAATGAAAGAATTACAATATCTAAATTTTTAATTATCATTAATAATCATATTTAATTAAATATTTGACGTTCTAACAACGGAAAATTCCACATTTCTCCCACTAAATCTGACCGAGTTACAAAGCTTTGAATATCCCTGTTTTAAAAGACTTTAGATAATTTAAATCCCTGCTTCAAGGAAGGTCTGAAAAACAAAATATAGCAATTTCTGGAAGTGAATATTAATCTGCTTTAAATAATGAAATTTAAAGCTTCATAATTCGGTCAATTTTAAGCATAAAAAAAGTGGAACTTTTTTTTTTAAATGTTAATACGCCAGGAATATTTACTTACATGATTAATAGCACCGGGGTTGTATAAAAGTTGAAATTGTGCAATTTTTTTGCAGTACATTTATTGATTGAAAGAATTCAAAATATGATACTTTAAGCCATTTTAAGCATTTTTCCAACTGAGAGCATTTACATATTACTAATAATTTAGAAATTTAAAATTGGGAAATTATTAGAGCGTATATTCTTTATATTAAGCAGCAAAATAAAGCAAGTAAAGTTCAAGCAAGTGTATTTAATACTATTATGAACTACGGAAGATATATGACCGGAAAGAATACAAAATGATTCTTTACGTCCTGTCAAGCTTTTTTTCAACTGGAAGCATATGCATATTATTAACTGTTTAGAAATTAGCAATTGGGAGCTGAGTGGCATCCTGTATATTAAACATCGAAACCAAGCAAGTCAAGTGCTTATTAAGCAGGTGTATTAAATATTATGGACTATGATACATTTATAACCTGATAGAATACAAAATATGATTCTTTAGGACGTTTCAAACATTTTTCCCAACTGGAAGTATATGCATTGTAATAATGGTTCAGAAATGAACGGATATCCTGCATATTAAGCATCTTATTATAAAAAGAATAGTGCAAAGTAAAGCAAGTAAAAGTATAAATACCAAAAAGCAACCATTTCAAATATAAAGCTGGATAGCAGTAATATATTCATTGAGGATAATATATTCAACTGGGAGCGATGCAGCCCATTAACGGTTTCGAAACTAGCAATTGGGAGTTGAGTGGACATCCTGTGTGTTAAGTATCAAAAACAAGCAAGTAAAGTGCATAGTAAAGCAATCAAGTGTATTAAATATTATTGACTATGGTACATTTATGGACTGAAAGAATACAAAATATGATTCTTTGCAGCATTTCAATCATTTTTTCCAACAAAAAGCATATGCATTCTAATAATGGTTTAGAAATGTGCCATTGGGAACAGAGCGGACATCCTGTATATTAAGCATCTCATTAAAACAAGAATAGTGCAAAGTAAAGCGAACAAAAGTATTTAATACCAAAAAGCAAACATTTCAAATATAAAACTGGATGTTAGCGGTAAACTATGCTAGTTAGGAAGCAAGGCATGTGTATTATTTCTTAACCAAATAATTCGTTTCCCATGTTTGGTTCTTTAAACTAACAATTTTCTCACTAACTATTTTTATAGTTAATACGTGAATGCAATATCAATAACAGAATAGTACTATGATTTGCAGTACTATTCAGTACAGTTTTATTTGTTAATCGCGTATGAAAGCTTTTTAGGAAGCAAATTATAAGAAACTCATTAATTTGAAAGAGCAACCAACGTCTTAAAACGTCATAAAAATGCTCAGCACATAATTGCCATCTGTGTATATATGCAAAAGTCACGTTACATATTATATTATGGTCGAATGAGTCTGCGGTATTAAGTCTTTACTATATACAACTTTCGAAAACATGATATGTACAAGCCTACCAACAGCATATAAAGAAAAAATAATATCCACACTATGTCGTATCCAAGTCGGAATAAACTAAGAATTAAAGCTTAAATAAAATATGGCATTTAACATTGGTTTAGAAGAAGTAATTATCATAGTTGCGTGCCGAAACATAAGTCACGTATTTTTCACATATCTTTAAAATAAGAACCATATCTTTATAGCGATGTGATATTTTTATATTCAAGCTGAAGTAAAAAATTGCGAAAGTGCTTATACTTAATTTTTTTCTCTCATAAATGAGAGAATTATTCCAAACTCAGCTCCGGATTTAATCATTTATTGCTAAGGAGCAAACGAATACATCTGTTATTCATTACCTTTTCTAAGAATTTAAGCACACGTAAATTAATTTTGAGGCGTACATGTGTCTATATTCGTAGTTAATTCTTATTCTTCAGTCATAATGTGAAAATACTATCATGTGTAACTCCACGCACATGTCTGTGGATTGATTTTGCCAAATGGTGCATATAAATGTCTAGCAGACACATAAAATTCTCTAATCTTCATGCGTGAGGGTTTTTTTATTTGTTTCTTTAAATTTATTTCTTCACGGAAGTGCTGCTTCAATCTAAAATAAGATTAAAAAAAAAATATAAAAGCAATAGTGGATAATTTCTTTTTTTTCTCTCTTCCTTTTGTGTAAGAGCGATCATCTAAAAATTTGACCTCGACATTTTGATGAATCATTATGTTTCAGATATCCCTTCATCAGAAAAAAAACACATTTTTGCAATAACGTCTGTCTGTCTGTATGTCCATGAACATGATAACTCAAAAATCTTCGAGATAGATGATTAAAATTTATTATGTGGTTTATACAACTAATTTGTAGATTTCTCTGAATGAAGTTTATTCTGAGGAAGGCTATCTGTCCAAAAGTACGCGGAAGGGAAAAAGCTAGATAAATAAGATTTTATGCGTAATTTTAGCATATGAATAATAAATCTGTATTCAATTTCCGAACCAGATCCATCAAAGTATTGATTGTTTGTTAAGGTTGTACACTCCAATGCATTTGATTTTGAATAAGGATTTCTGACGCTCAAGTATCTGAATGTGATCAATATACTTTCTTGTAATACTACATGTTCGCATATAAATGCATAGTTTCCTAGCAGAAATATAGAGCAAAGCAAGATTTGCATCTCTCTATTATCATTCTGAAGAAAGACTGATAAGAGGCCCATATTTAGAAAGAAAAACACAACAGGAAAGCTGGCAGTTCCTGTTGGCAGTTCCAACAGGAAAGCTGGCATATATATAAAATTGGTAATCGTTCTAATTTTTAGTATGGTTATATAAGTATTGTTATATCAAAATGTCGTATGTCCGATATGCCAAAAAAAAATGATGCAAAGCATTTGTATAGCTAACCTACATCTGCCTGCTCTTAAACTGCTGTATATGATCAATTGTCAGAGCTTGCGTTACAGATTAAAAAGCAAAATGCCCTATAATGCTTGCAATTTCAACTGTTACATCAATACACCGTATGCGGTTAAGAGTAGTTTTTCACAGGCAACATTTTGATATGAAGCTATGTTCATGACTAATGGTCTCATGACATATCAGAAGTGTGACAGCTCTTGTTCATCATCTAGAAAGTTACCTAGCAACTAGGTGTCATTTCAAGTGAAGTTTGATTTAGCTACAGTATATGGAGACGATTGCTTTATTGGAAACATTTCAAGGAAGTCTGGCCCTCTTTGTTGTTCCACATAGAGAAAAATTAGTAAAAATTCGGTAGTAATTCTATTAGTAATTTCAGTGTTGAAGACAAAATAGAATTTCTTAACAAGTGTGAAAGTCAATCTTAAATGAGTCAACACAGAGCTGCGGCATAAATGAAAATTTCACAGCCTCTTCCTTGCAAAATTTTCAAAAGTTAATGCAACGTTAGAAAGATCAAGAAAGCCATGTTGATGATTCTGATGGAAGATGAATGAGTTGAAGAAAACTTTTCTATGTACGCCGGAATATGACGAGTTCCTGGTATTTTGAGACTTGGTGTGCAGCATTGTTCAACAAATTTTGAAAAGCAATACAAATACGAGTAATATATTTGTGAACTGCTGAAGAATAATTGTCGACAAGCAACAATTAATGGATTCTTGACCGTTACTTCTGAAATAAATTATAGATAACCCTGAAGTAAGTTTTTTTCCTTTATGTGATAAAAATATAATAGAATTTGTCCATTTCGATTAATGTTATCAATATTCCTAATTCCAAAGTAACCACATTAATTGATAGCTACTGTATTAGATTTCATTGACGTACATAAAATTTATGATTAAAAACAAACTATAAAAGAGACATAAAGCGAGGACTGTATTGAATTAACTATCATTAAATTCATTTTGATCTACATACCAAAGACAATTAATTATTAGATTAAAATCAGTTCAAACAAGACCTTAATTCTTTTTTAACATTAGCTGGTAGCAGAGACTTTGGAAAGGCGAACTAACATGGAACACAAACTTCAGAAGAAATTAATCCTCAAAATTAAACGACAGTGCAGTTACTTTAGCCAAGACTATTATATATCCTGGCTTGAAAGTTAGAACATGGCGAGAGCATGCTATCCATACATCTTAGTCACAGCACTGCCGTGCTTTCCTCAGAGGTCCTACCGACTCTTCGAGACCTTGAGGAAGTTACATTTTTCTCCTTGCTTTCGGGTGGAGACAGGGCCATAAATCTCGGGCAGTCGACACTCGATAACACGATTACTTAGATAATGTGTTATTCCGTTTTCTATCGATTACTTCCTATGGTCGACTCCTTTCCTCCAGTTTTACATTCCGGTCATTTCCAGAGGAAATTTCTTTCCTTTTTTTTTAGGTAGTTCTATTTATCAAAAAGTAATTATCGTGAATTTCATTAATTTTGTTGTAAATTTCTAATATCCAGTATCCGATTATTTTCTGTGGTCTATTCAACGCCTCAATTCGTTATTCAGGTAACGTTTAGTAGAAATTTTAGACTTTTTTTTTCTTTTTACATTACCATTTTTATCAGGATGTAATTATTGTGATTTTTATTAACTTTGTTGTATATCTTTTTTGTATATTCTTCGATTACTGTTTGTGGCCATATTGATATATCTCAGATAAAAAAATCGCTCAATTCATATTCAGTGGAAATTTTATGCTTATTTCCTTTCATGATTTAAAAAAAATTCAAATGAAATTTTCAAGAATTTCTTTTACCAGGTAATAATTTCCAGGTAATAATTCTTTTTAGCCAATAATTTTCAATAATTTCCCGTAACATTCTTATATACTGTAACTCATCATACCGGTTAAAATTAGATTTAGGGGAAACTTTGGAATTTTTTTCTTTTTTATTTGTTTCTTATAAAATGAAACGTAATTACCATGCGTCTCATTAAAGCACTGTTACAAATCTTAACATTTATAAAGTCATTTAACTTTGACTGCTCGATATAAAAATAAATAGATCTGATCATTTTTTCTTCAGTTTACACTTTGATCTAAAATGAGTGAAAGGAAAAAAAAAAAAAAAAAAAAAAAAAAAAAACCCCAAAAAAATTAAAAAGCCATTGCATAGGCAACACATTTTTTTTAATTATTCAAAACAAGAGATCTAAGCTTTCTACATTTGCCGTATAATGGTGGGTAAAAATCAGACAGAAAAAAAAATCTGGATTCCCTTGATAGCTGTGACTGAAGCAGCCTTACGATATTCTGCAATTTTTTTTAATCTTTTATTTATTTATTTATTTTTTGTTGTTTCATTGTTTAATAGCGATTCCTATCCATTTATTATTCAATATTTCTGAGTTTTAAATGTTTCAATGTTTATTTTGAGCCGATGCGCAAAAAAGGCTTTACTTTGGAAAAATTACGAGGTTAAATTTAGAACTTCTATAGAGTGAGAATGTACTATTTAAGTTATTTTTTAAAAATTGCGTAGATAGATTTTTAGGATTTGGAAATCAATTTTTTCGAGTCTGAAATGAAAGACGCTACCTGTCAACTTAAGCTAGTTAACTTCAAAACTTCAAAGTGTTCCAGCAAAATACACCTCAAATATAGGGCTGATATTTTGCAGTAGAGGTGAGCAGGTTCTCACTTCACTGATGGTAATAATAATTGTGGTGGTTGCAATAATTTCTTTTTGGAACCATTGTCGATGATTGTTCTACCTCCGTGTTCTCTGAGATGTGGGCGTATGAGATGCTTGTAATGGTAAAGTAATTTAAGTCAATCCCAGTGCCTGAGATCATAAGTCGCGGTGACTCGGTTATTCAGTTTATTTCGAATTCTTTGGTTTTGAGAAGAAAAATCTGAGGGAATATGTCCATTCGAAGTTACAAAGATTTATTTTTATTAGATACTTCCAAGAATGAATAAACTATTTCTTGAGATCATGCTCTTTGTTAGTTATGTAGATTTAATGATACTGGAAGCACTACACTCATGTTCCACATTCTAAATTTTCAGTTTGATTGTTATAATTATCAATTAATCACATTACTCAACTGTGATAAGTTGATGATTATGATAGTTATATCTTTATTTTTACAACTTTTATTTTTCAATCAAGCAGTGTTTTAATTTTTAAAAGTATATAAGTGACAATCTTTTTATTTTATTTGTAAGAAGATGAATGTGATCTAAACACCGAATATCTATAAGTGATTTATTTTTGTTTTTATATTTTATTTATGTAGAACTTGTTATGATAGGCATTTTTTTTTGTTGGGGGGGGGGGGGAGAAACACTGCTCGAAATTTCGACAAACGAAACTCTAAAACAAATGGCCATGCTTGAAATAAGAATTAAAGATTTCTTTCTTATTGTATCAGAAATCCATAATATAATAACTTCTTTAAATAAAAGCAAGATATCTATGTAAAAAATGTATTACAAATATTTCTTAAATATAATTTCTATGTCTTAATTAATTTTTGTCATTTTTTTTAGTCTTGTCATGTCTTTTTAAATTAATTTTTATTCTCAGTTTTATTTATTAAGATTTAAAATAATTCTGTGCATTAATTGCTAGCCTTAAATCGAGCCTTTAAAATTATTTTCCTTTTAATCATTCAATGCTTTATTATATATTATAATATGAAACAATTATATCCTTATTTTGCATATTTACTGAATTCAAGAAAAAATCCCCATGGTTTAAATAGTGGAAAATAGGGTCAAAATTAACAACCGTATCTGTAGAAAACATTCTGTTCAAAGCTCCCTTCCCACTTCTTTGAGTGGTAATTTAGCATAATGTCATTAACTGTCTATAACGCTAGTTATCCCTTATTTTTGTCCTCGAAATTGCAGTTATATATGTGGTGTATGGAGCGTCATCCTGGTGGTGCTCGCGTCCTCACTCAACAGCCAATAAGAAGCTATCTGATTCCCGCCATTAAAACTGTATTCAATACTGTAATAGCGTTCATTGATGTAAAACGGCCCAGCCGTTCGTCCAGTCCATTAAATTCGTTTATGTTAAATTAGTGTGTGATTCTTGTAATATGAGTAATGCTTAGAGATGATCTCAACCGGGCTTTCCTCTAGGGCCCGGGAGAGATATTTGATTTGATATATAATCCGGTTAGTAGAGACGTGTTTTTCAAGCCAGAGTTAACATGTCTCTACATATATATTTTATTTTATTTACAAATTTGTGTATCAAATTAGGGTATAATCAAACTATCTTTAATGGATGCTTGCTTCGAAAACTAATTTTAGAGGACAACTTAAAAAAATCTGCGAGAGTAATCTCCCTAAAACTTTCTCACATACTCTCTAATACAGGCGTTTCGTCCCTCTTCCCCTTAAAATTGTGAACATTGGGCCACGCAAGGAAACCACGAGTGCTCAGATTTTTATTTTATTCAGAACTTTGCGCTTCTGAGTATAGTAAAGAAAACTAGAACTTGTAATTGCAAGGAATTGGGGAACAATAGATACAAAATTGATATTTGGCGTGCATTTAATATTTCTATTAAATCTAGAGTACGACTTTGGAGATTTTTTTGGCGATTAAACACTGGCGTGTACTAGTACCAAAAATCAAATATTTATTTTGGACGCTTTTTCTGATCAAGTGATCATATACCAATTTTCACTTATTTAAGTAATTCTTTTTCTGAATTACCATGTTTACATCCACGAGAAAGTACAGACCAAAAGACGATCAACCCTTTTGCGGATTTTGTTGAAATGGATTTGAATTTGCGATGTTAAATCTGTGTAATAAATTTTTAGCTATTTAGCGCTTTCCATTTTTTATTGATTGTGTTAACCTGTATTCGGACAGACAGACGCTATCTGCCTGAATTTCGTTCAAAATTTGACAGAAATAAACAAATTTCATCCGTCTAGCTCAAAGCGCTTCTGAGTTATCGTATTCCCAGACATGATGCCAAAAATATTTTTTTTTTCGGACTGAAACTTGTAAATTAGTCAAAACTTCGATTACGAATTTTTTGATGATTACAGTACTTTATATACTTTGCATACGAGAAAGTAAAAGTAGTGGTTAATTTTCCTTCATTCTTTATGCTTTCGTCAGTTTTATTTTGCCCATTTATTTTACAGATTACTGTTCTCTTTTTATATTATAAATGAGTGAATTTGGAATGAACCTTTTATTTTTGAACCGTGATCAGAGGAAAAAGATAAAACCTGAACCAGAACTCTCACTCTAAGTTTTCTCAACATAACAGTAAAAGGGCATTTGTCAGCAAAAGAATAAACGTGAACCAAAGCCTCTTACATAGACGATCTTGGGTACAACCCAGTTTCAGATAATTGTGATTTTCTGAGAATATGAAGCCAAATGCTCAAAATCGTTTTACGCCCTTCCAATCTGCCTTATATTGTAAGATTGCCATCAGCTGTCTGAAAGTTCTTTCTCTCTCTCTCTTTTTTTTTTTTTTTTTTTTTTTTTTTTGGTACGAGGCGAACACTTCTATCCTCTGCGCGTAAAACTGCGATTGCTCTGAAACTCACAATCGTCTTTCAGTGAGATTTTGACACCAGATAATAACGGACATATTTCAGTATAGTTATTTTTTTAGATAATATAAATAGAAAAAATAATATATTTGAAGAGAAATAATATATAATTACACCTGTAACTGATTATATAAAATTAGAAAATAAGTAAAATTTAAATACCCTATGAGGTTACATTATGTTATTAGTATATCATACAAAATTATAAATCACTGTAATTTAAATTTAATAATTTATATAATGATAAATAATATTTTAATACCCTATGAAATAACAATAGTTTATTAGTATACCACATAAGATGATAAAATGCAATTTAACTTTTATTAATTTCTTTTACGAGCCATGCGAAACTTTTTCCTGAAATCAATAAGAAATTCTTTATCTGTAAGCCGATTCACTTTTATCGCAGAGCTGATGAGCAGATTATCTCCAAAAGTACAGATATACGAGTCAGTAGGTTGTGACAGATATCTGAAGTCAAAGCGGATATGAATCTTTCTTATTGCATTTCTAATTCTTTAAAGAACAGACGGATCCAGGACGTTCAGGCTTAATTTATTCTCTTGGCACTCTTCTGGCGCAGTCGCTTGGCGATACAACTTTGGTACAGTTTGGCAACCTTGTAGAAGTTTCGTGCAGTTTTTCCCACCTCGTTTTTTTTCTCGCTGCCCATCCTGAAAGAACTTTCCCCCTTCAATGCTATTTGCCTTCTCTAAGAGTGAGATTCACAATTCATTAGATCTTGAGCAAAAATTATTTTGGTTTTGGGAAAAAAGAGACGGAGAATTTTAGCAGAAATTCGTTTCACACCTTTGTTTACATACTCTTTTAATGTAATGTTTCATTATTATATGATCTCTAGTAAACATAGAAAATTTCTTTTAAGGCGAGCGTTTGTTGCAGAAATATTGTATAGAAAATTCACAAATGAAAAAAAAATGAATGTATACATAAGTTATAAAAATTCGAGTCATATTTGTAAATATTCTTTTCTTTTCAATTTATCACTATATAATTTTGAATTTTTATATTGTAATTTTCCTTTGTGTTTAATCTTTTTTGGCGAAACATTCGATACAGTATTTTAATGGTGGAGATTAAATGAAAGAAAATTATTAAAAAATTTTAAATTTAATGCATTGATTTAAAAAGATCTAAATAAATAATATTGTTGAATTTTTATTAATGAAAGCATAAACAATAGAATAGAAACAAAATTTCGTAGCTTAGAAAAACAAATACGGGATAAAATGGAAACTTCATGAAGGATCTGACAAAGGATTATCTTCTTTTTATGATGATACTATATTCAAAACGATAACGAAAATAAAATTCTCAAGAAGAAGAAAAAAAATAAAAATATTAGCATTATAAAAGGATAAAATTATTGCTAATACAAGCTTCTTTAAGAAATTACTTTACAAAATAGCGAGAATATTTAGACGAATATTGTCACTGACATTTGATTAATGAAAGAATAAACTCCAAAAAAGCAGAAACAAAATTGCATTGCTGAAAGAAATATATAAGGGAGGAAATGAAAGTATTATTAAGGGGATAAATAAAGGATTACAATTTTTAAAGAGTAATACCCATAATATAAACAAAGACTAAAGATATGTCGAAGAAAAAAGAAAATAATCAAACAAACGTTAAATGCGAAAAAAAAAATATTGAGGATATAAGCTTCTCTTAAAGATCATATTTCATAAACAAAACACGAAATACTGAAATGAATTCATTATTAAATCATTTTTTTTATTTGAAATAAATGTTGCTCAATCTAATGCATGAAGAAATTAATTATCGGATTTCCGCAATATCAATTGAGAAAAAAAGGAAAATAACGAATCTCTCTATCAAATGCATTATTACATAAAAGCTATTTTAATGAAGTTTTTTTTTTATTTTAAATCTTTGAAACTTTTTTTATTCTCATTTATTTAGAATTTCTGAAATAATTAGAATTCGTTCGGCGTCTACTAGAGAATTTCGAGAACTTTGATATAAGATTTCTATCATTATGAATATTTTTGTAAATTCTAGTTTCGCTAATAATTGTTATCAGAATATTAGGAAAAACTTCTGTATGTTTAATTAATAAACATTTTTCTTATCTTTTACTATTGTTTTGGAATATTTACCAGTTTCTTGTTTTTTCAAAATGGATTTTATAAACAGAAAGCAATACAAAATACTGGAAATATGCCGATATAAGATCCAGGAAAAAATTCAGTTTGTTATTTGAAAATAATTTCAAAGTGAATTTAAAATGCTTCTCATGGAAAAAATAATAATAAAAGTGACTTAAAGCTAAAAATGCTGAAAGTAATTTATAGCTAAATTTTGAATGTTCCAGAGCACAATAGTTTGGATTATGAACTCTTTTGTTTTCCTTGGTAAATTCGAATATATTAAATCATGCGTCCCGACCTCGAATGAACTCCTACATATTTATTTTGTGGTAGCGAAAGTGATGAAAACACGTACTTCTTTCACATTCTTAACATATAAAAACATAAGAGAAAAACTATTTTTATTCGAACCATTCAAACCATTCGAACCATTCAAACAATTCGAACCATTCATATTCAAAATATCAAGCATTTCAATCTATCGGAACTTCTTTTTCTTAATTATAAATTAATGTCATTTTATTTATATTTTACCAACACATGTGGACATTTACCTGCATAGGAGGAAACTTGAGGTTATAAAAATATATTTTATATTTCTAAGGGAATATTATTTTTACTTTCAATCGGAAAAGGGATAAGAAGAGGACAGGCAATCAAAAAAAAAAAAACTTATTATATAAATATCTCGCAACAATAGGTTTCATCGCTTCATGGACATCTCCGAAAGACTAAATATTTAAAATATGAAAGAATATCGTCTTTTTTTTTTCGAATAAGATGATTATTTTCCCCAATATTTAAAAGATTTCACTTTTCTTTTATAGAAATTACAAATTTATAAGTTTATTTTAATTAGTGAATGTCTATTCTTTTTTTTTATGAATATATATTTTTCATATTTAAAAAAGTCTGGAAATGAAAGGAAGAAATTTAAGAATAGATATTTACCGGAATCACAAATTTGTGATTTTGTTTCTTACAATCGAATTTCAACTCATTTGACTATATGTAGATTGAAGTTGATTTTCATTATCATTTAAGGCACCATCCTCCTCCTAATATTTGAAATAGGATATTATGAGAAGTTTTATTATTGCTTGCAACTAAGCAAATTGATTCATAATGTTAAGTATAAATCAATAAATAATTTATGTTCTTGTTACTTCTGGCTTGTAATCTAATAATTTTTATGAAAATTAAAAGTTAATTTTAAAAGGATAATAACTTATTGAATATACCAAACACTTACACCAAAACTATAAACGTTTTTCTATTAATAACTATTGAAATACTATTTGATAGAAAAACTTAAATGAATTTGATGTGTTTGATTTATACCCTCTTTGGATCTAAATGAAAGCTATATTTGAACGTACTTTGTAATTTTTGACCTGTGTTCAGACGACGAAAAGAACATCCGACTCTGCAATACTGCAATATAATCAAAATTACCAAACACACTAACAGATAATGTTTGACTCCAACAAATTTAACATGTATTGGATTTATTTCCTAATGCTATTCGTAAGATAAAAATTGGTTTTCAATCATAAATAATCCTTTTTTCGATCAAATGAAAATTTACATTTTAATCTTTTATTTATTAAAATATTGTATAATTTCTATCTGCTAAACGATATAGAATAAAAAGAGTATAAATGTATGTCATTAGTAAATTATTCTAAGTTCGAGTTATATCATATTTAAGTTAAAGCTGGATCATACTTAATTAAAATTAAACCAAAACTTATTCTAATAATATTACTTCGATATTTCGCGCATATTATTGATTATCCTTCTATTTATTCTATAATTTCATGAAATAAGTAGTAAAATTTAGTGTTTTTATTTATGCTGTAGTAAGACATAAAATTAAGAAATTTTTTAGGGCTATTATTAATTTCCTAAAATCTACAGATTTGAAATCTTTTTAAAATTTTATAAATTAGAAAAGGAATTTATTCGGTATGGATAATTGCTGACATTCCAATCAAAAATACATGATCTTTTCACGAAATATAAAATTAAAAATCCTTAGAAAAAGCCAGCATAAGCAAGCTAAAAAAGGTTCTCTCCAACCCATTTTTACTCATCTTTTATTTTAATTAGGAATTTAAAGGTACAAATTAGAATTAGATAAATTACGAGATTTTCCTTAATATTTGATTATTTTCAATTTATTATCCATGTGTTTCAATAAATGAATTATTTTGCTACATATCGCGATGTTGTATTTGAGCCGAAATTCGATCTACATAAACAATTATGATATTTCTGATTGCGTAAAAATGAAATAATACACTATCCAATTCATTTCAACGGAAAAAAAATGCTTAAAATGCTTTACACCTAAAAATTAAAACTTTCAGCTATTTTACTCCGCTAATATTTGTATTTTATTCTCAACGAACGTCATGCAGTGAATTATCGCTAATACAATATTTAAACTCTATATCTGACCCTCAAGTGTGCATTTGAATTCATTAAATTTGAGCACTTTTAAAAGTTGTGACTGTGCTAAGGACTGAGTTAAAACTAGAAAAGCAGAAGAAATTTGTATATTATCGACAATTTTTCAATTATAAAATCGTAATATGCTGCTGTCGTTCAAAGAAGTTGACTTAATGTCATCATGCAAAAATCACAACACGATTTACATCAACATTCTGCTGATGTAAATCATGTTGTGATTTACTTTCTTCCAGGTAAGCAATTCTAACTGAAATTTAAATGATCAAATTTCGATGATTTTTTATTGCTTAAATTATAAAATAGAGTTGTATAAAATTATAAAATATAGTTATATAAAATAATTATATGACTATACAATTCTTTCTCAAATTTATGACGTCATGTAAACTTAATTAAAAAAAAAACTCATCCAAATCAATTCTTATTATTTCTAGTGAATTTAATATTGATTAAAATATATAAATTTACTGTTAAATCGTGAGTTTCTGCAAAATTTGGGAATTAACATTTGATTTATTTATTAATTAATAATTAATTATATTAGTTACTGAAATTAAAAATTGATTTGAACTTTTGAATGAAATTTCAAAAAATTTTTATTTAACCGAAAATTCTCTTTCTAAATTAAATTTTTTAAAGGAAATCTAGTTATCTGTAATTTAAATTTTAATAATTAAATTTAAGTTATTTCCGTGTTGCTTAGATTCGAAAAATGGCGTTTCAGTACAAATTTATTTGAAATAGTTATATCTCAATGCGAATTTTTCAATAATTCATAACGCCCTGTGCAAGTTAAAAAGAAAAAAAAAGGTAATTATTAACTTCGCCGTTTATTCTTACAGATAAAATGAAAAATTCTTTCAAAATTCGAAGAATCACACTCGGGTTTGAATACACCTCTCGAAGTCAGAAATTCATTTCTGCTCATGAATGCTTAAAACCCTTTCCTACCCAAAATCCTCCTTCCGAAATTAAATAACCTGGAAAAGGAGAAGAAATTTATACGCGCTGGATAATTATCGCAATCCGAAATCCATAATTTTGTTGCCGAGAAGGCGCGCAGCTCCGCGAACCCGAATCTACCAGATGGGTTTGTCAGTTGACTCAATCTCCTAAGATCGCGACAGTTAGGTAATAAGCTGCAACACATATCTACGAAGCGGGGACCAAGATCTTAATGTCAGAGCTTCCTGACTCCTGTCTTCAAGTGTCACCAGTCCCGTTGCCTCGAAATTAGGAGACGCCTTATTGGAAGCAGGACTTTTAATCACACACACACACTACATTGTCGGAACAAATTGTGTGTGCCCATAAGATAATGTGAACAGAGAGAATTAATAAGTTACAGATAATGACACTTGTAAGCATTTGGGATCGGGGCTTTGCCGGAGCGTGGTTGGGTTGGACGGATTTGAAGTTCCAACAGTGATGTACGTTGTTGATTTTTATGGGATGTGCTAGAATTTCTGGATTTGAGTTTTACGGCAATTTGTGTACTGTTTGTATGATATATGATATTTATTTATTTAATATACATTTGTTTCAGACATGTTTTTGTACTTTCGTGCTTTAGGTTTTATAGTGATCGAACATATATAAATGCATAACAAAAATATTTAACAATTTAATGAAAACAAATTAGATCCCTCTGAAAGGTGGAGATACAACGAGTACGCGGATGAAAAGTTCGTGGAAAGATAGGAAGTGTTCACTTTCTCGGAGAGTAAATCATTGATATTACGGTCAGTCTCACAACATCCTGATGACGGAGAATACCTCTTATAGGACGAAACAATGCATGGACTAGTGGTGGTTATTTTGTAATTAATTTTAGGATCCCTTGTTACTACTATTCATGGCGGCCAGAAATTTAAATGTACCGGAATGCTAAGATCTATGTCGGGTTGATTATTTTACATCTTACGTATAACTAGCAAAATCAAAACCTGAATATAAAAAGATGTAGTGTTTCTGAAATTCTATGTATGCGTCAAATATAAAACTTAATTTAATACAGGGAAGCTAAAATGTATGGGATTTCTATACAGCACATATATATTATTATTATTATTATAGATCTATAATCCACATGTTTTACATGGATTATAGATCTATAATCCACATGTTTTACATGGATTATAGATCTTAGGTCTCATATCTTATTATTTTTATTATTTTTATTTAATTAATTTAACGAATTTTAATTAATTAATTTATTTAATGAGATAAGATATTCTCTCATATTAATGTCTCTACATTTTAAACTTCATTCAACAAGAAATAACTTTAAAAATTCAAGTATTTTTAACTTTAAAATAAAACAAAATAATAGGCTGTAAATATAAACCTAACATGTATTAAAATAATTAGAAAAGTATTGACGTATAAAACGTTCGACACTGGATGTGCGTTCGATAAATAATTTGTTTAGTTTCAAAAAAAATTTCCAGATTTTTTTTCCTTATATTCTTTATATTTTTTTCCTTATTTCCTTATAAAAATTTCCAGATTTTTTTTTCCTTATTTCCTTATAAAAATTTCCAGAATTTTTTTCCTTGCAGTTTCAAATTACCAAAAGAAGCATGATGTGTTCATGACTATTATTGCTATCAAAAAATTTGCTGTGCAAAGCATCTTACAGCTTTCTAATAATTTGGAAGCTAAATTTTATTCACTCCATTCTTTTATTTTTTTATTGGATTCGGAAATTTACTGTAAATAGAATTCATTATTTTCTTATTCGGATATTACACAGAAAGAAATTAAAATATTTGAAATTAACAAAAATCTATATACTTAACAAATCAACGATTCTCCAAAACTCTTTATAAGCAATTGGGATTTACATCTTTTTTAAAACTTTAGTTAAGTTACATCTTGTCAAAAAATTTTTATTCTTCCTACGGTACAAAGCTTAATATAATTTTGTATAATATTTCAAGCAACTATTTAGACTTTCAGCTAAATAGAACGAAATGCTTTAGGTCAAATGAAAATAAACTAGTAGCAAGCATCTGATTGATAC
>JAPMOR010118977.1:0-36722 GCA_026543865.1 Argiope aurantia | reverse complement strand
CAACCCCATCTAAAGAAAAGTGAGCCTCATCTGACCAAGACCAAGCAACATCAACTTCCATTCTCGTCAAAAATCGGCAAGCGTATTTGGAGGCCTTGAGGTTGCAGCATTTGCGCCACTTGGTTCGTATAGGGAATCCATTTTTAAATGGATCACGGAATTTTTCGTGCTGTGAACCACCAGCTCACGTGACACCATTCGAGCACTTGTTGAAGAATAGCTGGAACTGGAGGCTCTTTTAACCACAGCAGTAGCTTCTTCGACAATTTCATTCGCAACAGGTTTTCTGCTCTTTTCCTGGCAGCACACTCATATCTTCAGTCTCTTCAAATTTCATAATCACCTTCAAACCATTTTTCGACATGGGTCCTTTTCGTAATTCCTTTCAAGCAGTGCAGCTGAGTTATTGCTGCCATTCTGATAAAACAGTTTTACAAGTAAATCTTTTATCTGTAAGGGCATGATTAACAAAGATAAAGGAACGAAGAATCATTTTCGGGCTCTAACGCCGTCTCTTTATTTGTTTGACTAAAGGAATTTTTTTTAAACTAACTTTACGTTTGACTTAGGATATTTTTAAAAAGCCATCTGATGGTCGCAATTTTGATTTTTTTTTTCATTGCAGAAATCTTTCCCACATGATTTATACAACGTATATACCGAGTTTCATTAAAATCCAATTGGTAGAACGGTTTCTAGAGGGGTCTGAATAGGGTCACTTCAATTACAACCAGCCTGTACATACTAAATCTGATATCATGGACTAACTTTCCCCCTCTAGTATGGCATGTAAACTTGTAGAAAGGACCTATCTCAGGTGACGTCTTTGTTATCTTATCACTCCTCAAAATTACGAGATCTGTTTCCAAATAGTTTTTTGTTGTTTTAAAACAGTACATTAATAAGAAATAATTCTTCTCGACCATTAATTCTACAGAAATGTAATTGGGAAATTATTTTTAAAACACAAATTACATGTACATGTATATGAAAATGTTCACAAAAAGCATTAATAACAATTGGATAAAATTATCTCTGAATTTTGAATACAACATTATTTCAGTATAGGATTTCATATTAAAAAAATTAATTTCGTATTTTTTTCATATTTTAGTGAAGAACATAAGCTAATAAATAAAAAAGTATAAATATCTCTTAGCAACTGCATAATGTAATTTTTGTAATTATTAAACACAGTAATTAATCCTTTTGCATTTTCTTTTCCAATTCTGTTGCTAAGATGTTGATATTAATCTATACGTTATGTTAATTTGTTGAAATTTCTAGGTGCAAGAGCTCAATAAATATCTTTTTTTCATACAGGAAAGAATATTTTATTTCAAAATTGAAAAACTTTAATTGATAAAAAGCCAAATTGATCTAAAGCAATACATTATCACATTCCTCTCAAAAGAGCAAGATAACGCATTATTATAAGCTTAAAAAAATGATATAAATAAATCCCCCTGTAAAAAGTAGGCATTTATTGTCCCAAAAAAGTGATATAAACATCCATTCCTTAAATATTGCAATTAAATGAATACTTCTAATTACAATGCTTCTTTGAATAAAGTTAACAAATGTATAAAAAACTTTTCCTTCTGCAAAATGTGATAGTAAAAAGTTAGAAAAATGATACTGTTACGAAATTTTCTACCGGGGTTCATTTGGATAGTGGAAGTGATATGGTGTGTAGAACGCTCAATCAGCAGACGGCAGTAGAAAATAAAACAACATTTATTTACACGAAGACACACAGGACAGCACAAAAGCGTCAATTATATACAGCACAGAAGACGATTATCTTCACCCGAGACGTGTAGCATACAACCGCATACACAGCAGCATACAACCAGAATCTACTGCAGACAGTAGCGCACAGCTTAGTTCAGCACTAGCTTGACTCCGTCGCTTCCGACTACTATGTCTTCGACTTCCCGGACTCCTACTGACTGACTTCGCTGCTCTCGAACTCGGACTCCTTTGCTGTTCTCGAACTCCCCTGTCGTCTACCTTCCTCTGGCAGCTGCGGCTGCTTCCTTTTATAGGTCCCGGGAGGCGGGGCTAGAAGCCTCTCAACCAATCAGGAACGTTCGAGGCGTATCTCGGTTCCTACTGGACGGATCGGGAAAATTCTCAAAGTTTCGGGTATTGTCTATTTTGGCGCCAAATTCGTCGCCAAATGTTCGCCAAGTTTGTCGCAAAGCTCTGGTACTCCCGACGCGCCAACTGGATTCCGTCCCATTCAGATGACTGCAAAACTTTCTTTCTGTTGATGGAACAAACTATGCTGGGAAGCCGAATTGCAGGTTTGTAACAATACTTTTATTGGCCCCGTGATTAAAAAGTGCCTGTGGGTTTCTCTTGCACTCATTTATAAGGACGCAAAATTTCCTGCTCCTCTCTGCAAACTTTCCCGAAATGTTGAAAAACAAATTTATTGACTCCTTTCCGTACTTTAAATTGCTGTTTGAATGAGTCTCGTTGTACTTTACAGGGATAATGGGTATATAGTTGAAAATTATTAAAATTGCGGAATCAGAAAGTAATAATATAATTAATGATTTAAATGAATTAAAGTTTAAACCTAAGCCATTAAATGAAGTATTGTCAATAAGTGTATTGAAAATGTATAGTAATTGTATTGAAGTATTGTCTAAAACGAGCACCTTCGTCACTTGCAGAATGCTGCGTTATTCTAACAATATACGAGTCAGGTCTTCACTTGCGACATCGAGACAAGCTTCTTGGATTCATCGACAAAATTCGGATGCAACTTTAGGAGGCTTATTGTAAGCATAAGTGACTCCATAAATAAAATTGAAGAAGCGTCAAGTCTCCGACAGATTCCAGGAAGTCAATTCACTTGTCAGAGAATTCCTCACTGGCGGTGAATATGCGGTGAATAGAAATGCCACTTAATTGCAATCAAATGCGCAGAAGTGCTGTCATCTATTAGTTGAAACATAATGCCATTCAAAGCTAACTTAATTCATTGACCACGTTTCGGTACATTGGTATTCAAAATAGAACCAGCCAGAATTTCTGGAAGTGTCGCAACTACACATTTACAGGAACTTGATATTGATGATGAACCAGTCTCATGGGAAATTGATTTTGATACTCCCAAAAGGGATCGCTATAATGATTGGTGCTCTCATTTCCATTAACACAACATTCGTCTATCCAAATGACTCTTTTGAAAAAAAAATTGCTGTTTCATCTTATAGCAGAGCCCAATTATAAAATGATTCAAGATGTCGGCCATGATCTCATTGTAGCTGCCTATGGAGATCAAAAATGGTACATGGATGCCAATTATTGCATTGAAATATTTTATGCACTATCGTTCTGGGAATTCTGAATTCTGTCCTTACGCTAGCTTAAGAACAACTTGAAAAATAAACCAAAATATTAAATTCCTCATTACAATTATAATATCTCGTCCATCGCATGCCTCACCGAAAAAGTAACGAGTAGTTTGCAATCGCTAAACTGTTCTGTAAATACACTTTCCGGAAAGTTGCCAATAATACAAGATAGAGTTTGTGTTCTTCCGCAATAATATGAGCATTTACAATTACATATAGTATAAATTAGCAGAATTCTAAAATTACCCTGATTAACTGAAATATGCCATTTTTTAAAGGCTTGATAACACGCACATGTTTACAAGCAAAGAATTTTATTTCCTAGTTAGTAATCGGCATCTGCTCTTCCACTTTCAATCTTAAATGCAGATTTCTTTCTTTAAGAAGTCCAAGATGTAATTAGCGTGCATATATATAAATGAATATGTGGACATAATGAATGATTAGAAGGCTTTTTTGTAAGTTGTTATAATATATACTATTTCGGTTTCACCTTAGCACCACACCACTGTTTCTGGGGTTCATGCCTCACAAACAAATATTCGCATATGAAAATATTTCTCTATATTGAATAAATTTGCATTTCTGAAGAAAGTATTTCTATTTAAATCTATGGCAAGCCCTTCTAAATCTAAGCATAATCATATCTGGGGAAATTTTGTAAATAGAAGTGTGGAAAATTGTGTATGTATGGATGAGCATATGAAAAAATTTTGCTAACTCTTACATTTACATTATGAAGATCATATAAAAGTTTTATTTTTAAAAACTTTTATCTCTCTCTGTAGTGCCAAAGTATTTTCAAATTATGTTCCACTTTATTTAATGAAGCATTGCAACTCAAAGTGTAGGTTTGGGGAAAACAAGAGTTTTTCCCATTTTTATGAATATCATGCATACATCCATAATAAACTCAAGAAACGGATTTAAATCAATAATTATAGAACAATATTTTCCAGGCAGAAATCAGGTGGACGAAAAAAATGGTAAAGATTTAATTGAGAAAAATAGAATTTTGATAAATACAAATCAATTATGACAAAGGTACTGAACGAAATCTTCTGTCGTAATCCGTGTGCTTAAAAAATTTTAATATTTATTTTTAATTTTCTAAGTATACATATTTTCAAATTTCTTCTCTTTTCCAAATGCAAAAACTATATTTCTGGTTGAGATATTCCCTACAAATTTAGTAATTTCTTTTTAGAAAAACTAGAAAATATTTTAATAATGATCATCTATTGTAAAAGTACATCCTTTGAAACTGCATACAACCAAAAAGACCCAAAATACAGGGTTGGCAAGAAATAAGAGAGCTCTAAAATAAGTTCTATTGGTCCAAATAAGATAAAATTTGAACTACATATTATTCAGATGATGCGCTTTACATTTATTAATTAAAAAAGATTTAATACAAAAATTCACCAATAGATGGCTCTGTAACACAAATGGCATTTATTTTGCATATATTGAAAATGTGAAACATAATTTGCGTTACAGCGCATGTCTATTAACATTCTTCTTTGGATTCTGCACGAACATTAGTTTCTTCTGTATTCGCCATGCTTATGTTGCAAGGAAAGGCGCTACCGGTGAAATTGTTCTACCAGAACCAACAAAACTCCGTTGCAACTCTAAAGGAATTTCGTCGTATGAAGCAGATACGAAGAGGTCCAACGTCTCCAGGTGCCCTACGCAAGATTATTCAGAAATTTGAAAAAAACTTGTCATTCTTTCAAGTAGAGGACAGAAAAAAATCCCGTCTTTTATCGTCGAAAATGTTGCGGTACCATGATATGCTGATGGATTTTGTAATCCCAACTCTTCTACTACGTGGATGCCTTCAAAACATCATTTTCCTGCAAGATGGTGCACCACCTCATATTGATCGTCATGTAAAGCGATTATTAATACAGCATTTCCCAGAAGCACGAGTTATCAGCCGTCATTTACCAATAGCATGGCCCCCTCGCTCGCCGGGCATCACCCCTTGCGACTTTTGATTGTGAGGTTATTTGAGGGACAATATATACCTTCATAGGCCATCATATCTACCAGATCTGAAGGACAACATTCGGTGTCATATTCTTAATATTCCGGGAAATTCACTCCGGTCATCTATAGAAAATACGGTTCTCCGATTAGAGCATATTGTCGAAAATGAACGAGGCATATTGAGCAATTTTAATTTTACTTTATTTAACAATCATAAACCATATTTAAGGGTTTTATGTGTATTACAACGCTACCTAATGGTCATTTTTTGTACTATTTTTTAATAAATGTAAAGAGCATCATCGCAATAATCTGTAGTTCAAATTATGTCTCATTTGGATCAATAGAACGTATTTAAAGCCCTCTGGAGTAGGTAACTTATTTCTTGCTAACCCTGCATTTTTATAATTATGGTTTATAACAAAATTCTGTATGTACAAAAATGACAAAAGCCTTTAAAAAATTCACAAATTTAATAACAAAATTCCCATAAAGCTGACTTATTGTATTAAAAAAATAAAATTTTGCTTTATTTGCTTTTTAATAGCCGAGAAATCCTATTAAAAAATTGCACCATTCTGATCTTTTACTTTTTATAAAAAAATTTGGAAATAAGTACCATATTAAGTGAAGAAATTATTTTACATTTCCCAATTTAAAAGAAAAAAAATTGATTACCACTTGAAAAAATTTAAGTCTTTAGTTAGTCTTTACAAAACGAAATTCTTGCAACCATAAAAGCATGTTTTAATTATTCCTCGAAAAGAAATTTGAAAATTTTGATCATTTTAATTGAATAAGACGTCGTTTCAGCTTTACTCTATGTCATCAATTAATGTAATTCTTATTACTTACGTAATTAACTTGCACGTATCTCCATTAATCCTTATAGAGTTATTACGTATCTCCATTAATCCTTACAGTGAATGCCTAATTTATTGTACAAGTGTACAGTTTTGCCTTGTTTAACTCCCTATTTTATTTTATAATTGAAATTTTGATTTGAATTTTGAAAAGTCTTTCAGATTCTTTAATATCAATAAGTTGAAAAAATATATTTCTTAAATTTTGAAAATATGTCTCTGAAACGAAGTCATAAATTCATAGCTTAATCTACTCATTAATTTTACTGTAAAGCAACTTCGGGGAAATCTTTCAGGCTCTTTTTCTTTCTTTCACACGTTAAAAAAGTTTACGAGCGTTGCGAACAGTAAAAGGAATTTTTTTAGAAGGAACAACATTATAAAATTAGGCTCGGAAAATTATACGCTTTCTGCCATAAAGATTCTTTCAGAGAACTAAAAGGAAAAAAAAAAGTTTAAAGTGCAAAAATTAAAGGAGAAGCGGAAAGTACCAACATTATAGAAAACATTCGAAGAAAGAAAAGAAAAAAAAAAAGAAATCCGAAATGCAGTAAAGTGCTGCTCACGCAGAACAGAGGAAAGTCTTATTGAATAAAATGATTAGCTGCAGATGAAGAATAGGAAAGGAAAACCATAAATCATCTGAAAAAAAATTTCAAAACAAATATGTACAAATCAATTGAATTTTGTAAACGGATTAAATGAAACTGTTTTTCAATTTTTTTCAAACAAACAGTCACAATATTGTCACGTAGATACTTTAGTATAGAACTTAATGACACACAGAAGAGGTAGAGCTAAACCAATTTATTAACTGAACTCAGAACTGAGAATACAGTAACTGACAAACCTTTTATATAAGCAGAGAAAGTTCCAGAATACTCTTCTGGAGACAGTAAGAAAAGTCCAGAACACTTGTCTGGTAAACTAAAGAAATGTCCAGTATCTTCTGGAACATGAAATAAAGGAAAACATAAAATCAAGGAATTAGGTATTTACATATACCATTAATCGCATTGTCTTTAGCGGGATTCGAACCCAGGTCTCTTGATCACAAGACCAGTGGCATGACCATTCGGCCACGGAGATTCGACAGTCTTTCTTCAATGCGGCAATATTATTAAGTGCAATTAAGAATTTTGAAATAAATGTTTCTGCTTTCCTTTTTAATACTTTTTCGTTTACTTGATTTATGCATTACTAGCCACCTTTAGCGATTAACTCGGACATTAGTCTGTATATCAGTGAAATTTATTATAGTTTGGCTCATTTTGATGATATTTGGAGGGGAAAAAAATCTGTCATCGGCATATTTAATATCCAATGTACCATGTGACGGATTCTAAGAATTTGGAGAGTGATGTGCTGCTTTAGGTCTCGTCGTAATCATCAGATCTAGGTTTTAAATTTCGAATTTTGTTTCAAATATCTATCGCATAATTCGAAACTTAATTGTAATTTGACAGGCAATTATTACCGCGTCATTCGAAATCTAATTACAATTTAATGAATAACTGTCTTTCGTGTAACTTGATATCTAATAGCAATCAATTAAACAATCAACCGGTGTTTCTCTCTGTTCCCCGGCATTAAGAAATTTTTTCTTCAGTAAAAACTGAATGAACGAAGCATTTGCAAATTTCAATACGTACTAGAGTCATCAAAGAAGTAATCCCAATGTGATTCAATAGAAGAAGGCTCTGTCTCCTGGGAAACTGCATCACTTATTTTGCGTACTTAAACATCAAAGCAACTTCATTGTAACCAGTAAGATCGTAGCCCATCAGCTCAGAAGAGGCGCTGCTCCGAAACATACACTCAATTCTCTCGACTACACAACAGAACTCTACTTTCAAACGCGGCCTTTTGTAACTGTGCATGAGAATGCAGAAGAAAGGATTCCGATTCTTTACAACTGATTAGCTTTACAGCAATCTAAATAGATACCTTGAATAAATGTAGAATGTTCTCTAAATCTTGTACTGTCAAGAAAAGTACTGACTGAAGAGGTCGGTTTGTCTTCGCATGATTATTGTCACTGAAGGTAATACCAAGATATTTGAAATCCAAAAGTTTTATTAGACTCAAATATTTTTGCGCATTCAATCCGCATCTTGAAGAATAAAGGAGGAGGAAGTTACAGTCACTGTGTTATGGAGATTTACCATCTTTTGGTTAAGGGAGTCAGTCACAAGCATTATCATTCTGCTTTTTTTTCCCTTCGTGATGCCCAAGAACAGCGTTTTAACATAGTATTTTCTGTTTCATTCGGATATTGAGAGAATCGTATGTGAATGAGGGGCTTAATAAGGAAGCACCTCAGTCAGTTTTTAAGCTGCAACGAAATCAGAAGCTTCTCATAAATCCCGAGAAATGTTTTGTGCAAAATCAAGAAGAATATGATACTTGTATTTTAATTTCAAATGTATCTTTCATTATCTCTACCTCTTCTTATAATAAAAGTGTCGGTTGTCTATAAGTTAGCTTGGAGGATGAAAATGTGCTCTCTGGGGCGATATTTTTAAATTTCAACTAACATTTCAATTAAAAATTGGACCAATTATTCCTTTAGGAGAATTATTTATTATTGTTTTATGTTTTTATTCCTCCATTCCCCCATTATTTTTGTAGAAAACAGTCACAGTAATATGAGAATTTTCAATTCTCCAAATTTCCGAGTTCTGTTTGTTTACATAGCCATCTAGGTGAAAACAAGTTCGTCCAAGAACCATACATTGCCAACATCGAGTTCACATCATACACAAGCTGTAGCATAGCATTCAAGAAATTTCAGCCTGCATTAATGACATTCAAACTCCGGGGGTTGCGAATCTGGTTCTTGAAGAAAAAATTTAAGGCTGTGGTGCATGAGACAGTGCATAGTCATTTTTCGGAGTCCAGAATGAGATGCAATATGGCGAAAAGAAAACTAAGAGACACTATAGGATTATCACTTATACGGCTTAAGCTTTCGTCTTAGTAACTGAAGCGTAGGGATAGTCCAATTTCCAATGCACTCATCATTCCCTTTTCGTTCGAATTTTTTGGAATAGAGGTTTCGCATTCTCTGAAGGTCCTTTCCTTAGATCAAATTCCCTTTGAAAACTGTGCCTCATTTGTACAAAACTGTTTTCTGTTCAGTGAAACTCCAAAACAAGAAATATTCGCTATTCCAAAGGAAAAACTATTTTGCAATCTAAACAATGCACTAAATTAGCTTGACATCAAAGTATAGAACGGCGGTCTCAAATACTACATTTTAATTGTACTTGTCTTCTTCAGCACCACCTGTCGGTGGCAATGTTAACTAAATTTGTCATTTGATGGGATAAAATTTCCTGATTTTTTTTAAACGTAAAGCCGCAAACGATAAATGACAGGAACTTGATCGCATTTCAACAAGTATTACTAAACCAAGCAACGTTGCATCGCTTTTCGAGGTTTTCATTTTGAACAAGTTTTTAAGCACTTTAGTTAACGTTTTATTTTACCATATTTTTAAATGAGATAAAAGTTAATAAATGCTTTATTACTGATTTACTGACTCTTCCCCATTAATAATATTTCGTAATATCCCTGAAAGTTACAACAAAAGTCTCAATCAAACACCTGCAAGCGGTATGAAAAAATTACCTGTCTTTTAATATATCGGCAAATTTTACAGATAAAAACATGAAATTTTGTATGTGCATATATGGCTATAAGAAGAATACTTCTCTAACTAATGCTTTTTCACTACAAGGGGCATATGAAAAAAAAATTCATTTTAACTTTTTATTATCACTTTCTACAGAGGCCAAAGTACTTCATACATTTAGGTACTTTATTTCAGGAAATTGGGGAATTGAAAATATAAAAGCCCAAACAAAATTTGAAAATATGATACAACTCAAGTTAAAAAAAGGAATAGGAAAAATTATCCCGACTTAGATCTGATTATATGAAGTATTTTATTACTGAATATTCATTCTCTAAAAATTTGATTATCCTTCTAGCGTTAGTAAAAATATAGCATGGTAATTAGCATAGCAAATATAGCATGGTTAGCATGGTAATATTCTTTAAGCGTTTTACATATAACTTTTAAATGTTACAAAATAAAATGAAGTGAATTTTAGGGATTTTTATCAAATCTCTTAAAGGCGGTTTTCTTCGATAGATAGCGGTTGTAAGAAAAATAATATTTTTTTTTTTAATTAAGCTCTTAAGCAGAAACGTAAATTAGTGGATTAACTTAATTACTCGTTTTATTTAAAAGTAAGTTGCTTTCTTTCCCTTTCTTCAGATTTTTTTTTCGTTTTTAGAAAAAAAAATTGCGAGCATGAACGGAAAGGGAATAAATTTTAGAGAAGAAACATCATTATAAAGTTAATCTAGAAAATGGTACATATTTCTACTGTAAATTATTCCCCAATTTAAAAAAAAAGAATGGATTGAGGTGCAAAAATGGTCTGTCCTTCTATGAAAAACATTTGGAAACATAGAAAATGAAGTTAAAATTTACTTCTTGATCCATCATTTAAGAGACCTGGAAATATAATTAATACTTTCGAAAGGAGTATTTTTTTTTCTAAAATTTTGCCAAAAGAAATAAATTAAACGTATGTTATTTGAGATAACTCCAAATCAAATTTAAATCGGAATAATTATTAAGTTTATCTTTTCAGAAATTAACAATTAAATACAATAATCAATTGGAATAAAAGTTATCAAAGCTTTTTTTTATGTGCTTGATACGCGTGTGTGTTTTTCAAAGCAAGGCCTTTATGTAATTTATTTATTTATTTGCCGACTTCGGCGACTACTGGTTCGCGGAATTATTTATACCAAAATTTTCAGTTCAGTATTTTATGTAACTTGGTCTCAATAGTTCCTTCAGCAAGATATTTTTAAGATCCAAATTTGGATTGATATAAAATTCATACTTTTTAGAAACCTCACACCATTCTGCTCATTTTACTACGCATTTCCCTTTATTCTCAGTCATCTTCTTTAAAATTAATTTTAAAAAATGGATACTCTGTTATTTCTATCCTTTTAACATTATAGCCTATTTCTAACTTAAACCATTGTACAGTTTTTCATTTTTCTTCATGTTAATAGTATTTTAAATATAAATTTAAATCTTTTACAGATTCTTCTCAGAATTAATTATAGGTTGTTTTCCTAAAATCAACTTTGCCAATAATGATTTGTGCTCAGGACAGAAACTGAATTTCACTATTATATATGCTTCATAATTTTTTTTGTATTAATAAATATCGATAGTAATTCGAATAAAAAAAGACGAAAATATTAACAACTGCAATAGCGACTTTTGTTAATAACTTTGGTTATATTGTCACGTAGATACTTTAGTATAGAACTCAATGACACACACAAGAGGTAGAGCTAAACCAATTTATTAACTGAGCTCAGAACTGAGAATACAGTAACTGACAAACCTTCTGCTTTTATATAAGCAGAGAAAGTTCCAGAATACTCTTCTGGAGACAGTAAGAATAGTCCAGAACACTTGTCTGGTAAAATGTCCAGTATCTTCTGGAACATGAAATAAAGGAAAACATAAAATCAAGGAATTAAGTGTTTACATATACCATTAATCTCAGTGTCTCTAGCGAGATTCGAACCCAGGTGCCTTGATCACAAGACCAGTGCCATGACCATTCGGCCATGGAGATTCGACAGTCTATCTTCAATGCGGCAATATTTTCAGATTTCTTTTTTTTTTGTATTAATGTTCATGACACGTTTATAGAAAACCCATAATAAACCTATTAACTACCTTTTGTTGACATTTTTGACTAGAGAATTTATATATATGTTCAAAGAGTTACATAACAGTATAATTATATTCAAAATGTGTTTTCCTTTGAAAATATTTGATATTTTCAAAAAAAAGTATCGTTTTAAGATGATTAAAAAATAATTTCAATAAAAATAAAAGACGAGTAAGTAAAGATCTTACTATAAATTCTAAATTACATATACAATATTTCATATCTATTCATATACATATACATATTTCATATATATATATTACATACCGTACAGTTACGTATAAACAAATACACAATATCATGCTTCAAATGTAACAATTCTCTTCCGTTAAATTTGCAGACGAATTTCAAATTTGTTTGCTTGTTGTAAAGAAACGAAGCACGGTATGTAAACACTTTCTGCTACATACAATATTGACTGATATATATATTCAGAATGAAACTGAACTGTCCGGCGTGTCAAATATATTTGTAGCTCTCAGCGGTGTACGTAAAGTTCCAAAATCTCCAAATGGGATCGTGGCAGCTAAAGTGTTAATATCTGTTCAGAATTCTATGTGTCTTTTTATTCTTGTTCTAAAATACGCTTAGAATATATATTTTTTTAATTGACTAAATATAGAAAAAAAAATTGCAGTCGAATATCTTTAGGAGTTATAGTAGAAAAAAGCCAAAAAAATTTCTTAATGTTAATTAAATTTTAATAAACATTTTTAAAACAATCGCGCCAAGTTGAACATTTCCAAGCTCCAACATATATATGAGCCAAGTTTCATAGCTCTAGATCGAAAGGTCTGGCTTGTGGAGCGCCAACACATACACACACATTCTTCTTTATTATAAGTAAAGATGATCTAAATTTTTATCCCTGCTTCTTACAAAATTATATTGCATTTTCGATAAGTTATTATATAAAAAATTAGCTCTTTCTCATTATTTGCTACTTGATAACAACTGAAACAAACAATTTTGTATGGAATAGCGAAATAATATTAAGTATCGAATATTTCTATGCGCATATAAAGAAACCTGGTTCATTTAGAAATAGAGTAATACTTCATGAAATCAGAAAAATTTGACAATTATTATTTTGCCTTCATATCACAATGAAATCTCGGTTCTTAAAATGTAAATCTTTAATGTTGTCTATGATGTTGAAAAGAACAGAAGGGATACATTTCTTCCTTTTTTATTAAGTCAGTACAAAATATGATTTCCGTTACTTTTTGATAGGTTGTCAGAATACATATTCTTACTTTCCCTTATTGACAAATTGGTTTAATAATGTTATTAACGATAATCAATTTAAATTATCTGCATGTTAATCAGAGATCCAACAGATTAGTTACTCGAATGGAATGGATCTTGAATATCTGAAAGTTGCAACCGTTATACCTGTGAGTAAAATGAAGATAAAAATCTGCTGGTTCAGCATCTGTAATGTCATGAGAAATCTCAACAATAGAAATATCTTTCCCAAACTCTCCAGTTTGAGAATCAAAATTCACAATTAATCGCAATTTGAAGGGATTTTTTTATACATTACAATCTGTTAAAAGGTGAGGGGAGATTGTTGAATCCCTCAGAGAGGATATAATAAACATAAGACATTCATTAGGATAAAATGCTGTTAACCAGACGTAAAAAACAACTCTTTCCTATTTTATGTTTGATAAAATGAGACAGATTATCTCCTTTAATCAAATACAGCTGCTATTTGCTTTATGCCGTCGGGTCTCAACATTTAAATGCTGGGTTGCGAGTATTTATTTGAAGAAAACATTGAAGAAATTGAGATGTCATACCTTCTAAAGTAGCTTAAGATGTAAATATAAGTTACAAAATTTGCATGAAACCAAAAATAATTCTGCAATAAATAAATAAACAGAAGGAAAATACTTTCAAAATATGTAATATTTTCATGCACGTTGCTATTCCATACCGATTGCAATTTTGCTCCATGGAAAGCATTTATTAGAACTTTTCCGACTTTTGTAATTATTGGAATTCTGTTTGAAGCAGTAGTCAGTATTGCAATTCCAAAATGAGTTACAGTATCAAACATTAAAAAAAAGGAGATATTAAGTTATCTTACATCAAAGAATCTTTGGAAATGCTTCTCTAGAAATTGGTTTTCTCTTAAGTTGGAATTTAATCTTTTAATGTTATCAATGTCAATTTGACAACTTCATATTCTTACTACGACCAAAATGTGCTCTCGGGCGGGAACTCCAGGTAAGCTTTATACATATGGGAATAATAATATTTGTTCGTTCGAAATCTTTAACAATAATTAATTAATGACTGCTACTCAAATTAGTATTGAGTGTCCTTAACATTTTAAAGTCCTTAACATTGAAAAATAAAAAACAGTATGACTTAAAATTCTTTTTCTTACATTTATATAGAGAACGCATAAATGCTGGCGGATTCGCAGCACCAAACGGATATGCGGGGTACATCCAAAACAATAAAAATAATAACAAGAAAAAAACAAGAAACTGAACTGGATGCACCGAATTTTTTTTTTAATTAAATCAACGAAATTTTTATTACGTTTTCTTTATATGTAGGTACTGGAAACAATACTATAATGTACTGTGGTGAATAGCATATAAGCCAGTTAACAACTCTTCTACCCGAACGATCGTTTTGGCAGAATTGTTTAGTTACTGGACTGCTAACCGAAAGGTCCCAGGTTCTATCCTCACGCATCCCAGTCACCGCCTCATTGGTGACCTCGGACAATGAACCTTCAATCTTCGTACAGCTGTTGTGGCGCCATCTACCCGCACCTAAAGTCGCCAGACACACTTGGCGCATTAGCACCCACACACGCTCACCATAACGCTTGGCGCTATTCAACTGGGTACCGGCCCATTAAGCCAACAGCTGATATTATATCACCACTCAACATCCATATCGTTCGTCTCACCTCCGTCTCACTGGAGGGAGAGTACTGTGGTGAATAGCATATAAGCCAGTTAACAACTCTTCTACCGGAACGATCGTTTTGGCAGAATTGTTTAGTTACTGAACTGCTAACCGAAAGGTCCCAGGTTCTATCCTCACGCATCCCATACCGCTTCAGTACATTAAATATATTCTGTTTGTAATACATGCAAAACTTTCAAGGCTAAATCATTCTATCTTTATAATTTTCGTGAAAATGCTTCGATTTTATAAGAAAAGGATTGAATTAGATTGAAAACCTAACTCGTTATGTGCAAGGGGGAAGAAACTGACTTCTTGCAGCTGATACCACTCCTCTTCGTTTATAACAATGAATGATTTTAGTGTGGAAATAAATCGTTTTCTAAACCAATTTCTTAAATGCGGCAAGTGATTCAAATACTGGAATTTTAACACAGATTTTGAAATGATAAAAGTTTAGAGAGTCACCTAATACGAAGAAATGAGCATAGTTAAGCTTCAAAAGTCGCGCATCTCTATCAAAAGCTGAAGCTTAAAACTACTCTGTGTGATATGAAGCTAAGTATAAAAAATTTTATTTGAAATTCTTCGCAACCAAAAAATCCCGACACACTGGTAGCTTCTTCTACAATATAATTACTTTTCTCCTTTTATTTTAGTATTTCAAAAAATGTCAAAGGAAACCTCGTAAATATCTATTAAGCTTTTTTGAAACTTATAATCCTAAGATGCATAAAGCCAGTTCTAAGTGTAATACGTCACCTTATACAGAATCATTAAGGATCAATTCAAAACGGAACTTAAAGGTGCGCCACTCTTTGAACATTCAAGGTAAGTAAAAAAGAATCTTGCATGCCCGAAATTTCTTCCAATGTCAGAGAACGCAACTCTTGCCGTCTCTTGTCTTTTCGAAATGACTGGATTTATAGATTTATTTTTCTTCCTTCAATTTTCCCTTTTTCGGATTTTGAAAGCAATTGGCCATTCCCTCCTATTCCTTCTTTTTTCCTCCTTTAACACCGCCAAACAGCTATTTGGGTTTTGAATTGCAAAGGACGTATTGATCCTTCTCTACTTCTGACGCAGACTTTTCTGTAAACGAAAAGTAAAATCTGCCGCTGTTAGATTTTCTAAAAATTCACTGTAACTCATAAGTTTTATTTGCACTTTATAAAATGAATCGCCATAACTAAACTTATGTTATTAAATAACGTTAGATTGGATGGTGGCTGAATGCAGCAAGTTAAAATAATAAAATAAATAGATTATATTTTTGAAATCACATTAGTCTGCTATGACATAATGTTTTTTCAAACAATCTTTAGATTTAATCCTTTTCTTTCATAAATAAAGTGAAAGCCTTCTAAGAATATTTCAGACATATCTAAAATATCAACTTTTGACTACGAACTGTTTATATCAGTAGTTAATGACAGCATTCATAAAGAGGAATGAAAGCTTATGGAAAACAAAATCTGCTTCATTTCAAATTATCTAATGTTAACGAAAAGAAAAATATATTCTTTAACATCCCGAACTTCAAAATCTATCTAAACGGAATCTATATTCGAATTCCTTTTTGATTGTTTTAAAAAAAATATGCACCTCTTTATCAAAATACCACGCCACTTGAATAACAGAGGGACGCGTTTCACAAAGCTCGTCTTGTTTTTCTTGCAAAATCCTGTTGTTTACTGTCTGGCGATGTTTTCATGATCATTATCCCTTAAATGACACCGCCAAGACGTTTCGAAGCAAAAAACAAAATAGTCTTAAGCGAACATCTGAGATGAGAAAGTTTATTTGGTGACTTTTTCAATCTAGAGACAACGAAAAAGCAAGAGAAATTCGTGCTGTGTAATGGTGCTTTTATGCGAAGAGTATTTTAGATATGCAAATGTTGACCTTTTTCTTAACATTTTTGTAATGTCATAAAAATGCAACCAAACAAGAAAAATAATCTTTATTTAAAGATACAAAAAAGAATAATTCGATATTGGGCTTGAATTTCAAATTCGTTTTTAAGGAAAAAGCCAAAATATCATACGCGATTCTTTCATCTGAGTAGTTTTGATAGGAAATGCATCTTATGAACATTACATCTTGATAAATGATTTGGTCTGTTGTTTAAACCGCCAAGTAATTTGTTAGAGCACTTATAAACTATATCTCTTTCTGAATCTCTATACGTGATAAAAATTCTAACATGCATGTAATGCAAAATTACTTATGACGCCATTTCAAAATAAAATATAAGAATAGAAATGCAATATAATTTTCAAATAATTTAAAATGTTGACGCGATATAAGTATTATAATTTTGCAAAACAATTTACCTGTTGAAAGTAAATTTGTAAATTTGAGACCTTAGCTGATTAAACAGCGATAAGTAGTTTTAGTCAAGGAAGAAATTGCTAGATTTATTTGTTTTTTTTTGCTAATAAACAACATATTAAAGCCATAATGTAGGTAAATGGCTTTTATTTAAGTCATCAAATTTTATATTAGAACCTGGAAATTAAGCAACATCCATTATATATTCAACCTCCTTCAAAATGAATTTATTTTGATTCATTTAAAGTCAAATCTATAAATTATAATATATTTTTAAATATTTGAGTTATTTTCATTAGTAAACCACAGCCAGCCATACTTTATGTCCATCGTGATCGTGCCCTTACTTACTTCACGAGTTTATATGAATGAAAAAATCGCATTCAATTTATCCGATAAAATATACAATAAAAACCTTCTTCATTTTTGAATTTTAAAAAATTAAGTTTATTGTAATAATTATCATAAATGTATTAAATGTTTTATCAATAAATATTTCATAATTCTTTATAATTTTATGATGTATTTATTTTTATATAATATTTATTAAAACTATTAAATATGATGAATTAAACGTTCTTTAGTTAAAATTCATTGTAAAATTTTTCGTATTCAAATTTTTGGATAAATGAGTTTTTATGGCAAATTCTACTCATTTCCTTATTTTGCATTGCTTTCTTATAAAAACAATATTTAATTTAAAAGATCAATAAATGTTCACAGGTACAGACTGTCATTCAATGTACATCATAATACAAATAAAGGATAAAAGAAGGGAAGATTTTTTTTAAATTTTGAGAATAGAGACCAGTTTTTCAATAGAAACCAGACCATTCAATCTACAGCTACCAAATTCGGCACGTGTATACCTTGGAGGTCGAGAATGTGCACCTGGGGGTTATTTTTTCGAATTTTTAAATAGAATTTTATTTATTTAAAAATTAAGCGAAATTTTGACGTGTTTCTGCTATAACTTCCGAAAATATTACCGCACAAAAAAGATTTTTGCATCAAGTTAAAGATCAAAAATTTATCTTTTAAATGATACTAATGTTTTAATCTTAAAATTAAATTTCTATTTTTAATGAATTTTTAAACAAATATTTTGACTATGTTTTTCAATAATTTTTTTCCTAAAAAATAAAAACTAAGAATAAGCACGTTTTGCATTCATGAGAAAAAAAAAGCTTTTTTCAAAGTGTTGCCATCACATTGATTAAAGTCCCAATTAAAAATAAATTAAATCTTTTTAGAAATGAAATCTGTAAAAATATAATTTTCGGCACGAGTCTGTAGGAAATGAAACAAATATGAAATATTATTTTTTCTAAAAAATAAATTCAAGAAAAATTATTTTATGATCTTTTACACTCTCTATACAAGGTGTTTATTCAGTCCCGAACCCATTTTGATGTTTCATGACTCATAAAATAATGAAGATATAAACAAACTTATGGCATTTATTGATGGAATAACTCATATATTTTCCTTTTCAGGTTTGAATATTTTTACTTTTGTAAATATCGTCTGCGCGTGTTTTTAATTTCAGATAATTTCATTTTCCAGTCTAAATATCTGTACTTTTCTAAATATTGTCTGCTTATTAATTGCATTTTTCTCTCTTTTGTTTTTGGCAACTATTGAAATGTTATGTTTACTTTTGATGTGTTTGTTCTATGTAGTACTTTTGTATGTGATATTTTATTCGAGCGAATATTAAGGAGAATGCATACACCACAAGAGAAAGCACAGATTTATGGTGGTCATAGAGTTAATTTCCAATCAACTAAATCACTGACTTTTAAGAGTTAATTTCAAATCACTTAAACTGACTGATTTATGAAGATTTGAATATCACTATTCAATAAAAAAAGGATAATTTTAGATTTTTCATCGATCGTTTCAAAGAAAATACGCCAATAAGCGCGCAGGTTTCTCAAGATTAATTGGCCTAAGATTATGAAAATGGTGAGTTTTTCTAAATTTTTAACATTTAAAACTTCATAAATAAGTCTTAGTTGATCGTGGAAAATAGAAACATTCATTCATTTATTTAAAATTTGGTGTGTCCAGAATATTTCTGAGAATATGATACCTTTTTGTTGTTGTTCTTGTTTTTTAACATCAAGAATTTTTTTTTTGTCCCTTATAACCATTTTTAACATCAAGATCATTTTTTTGTCCTTCATAACCATTTTGTTAGTCTGAAATATTACAATTTAACACCTTTCAAAAAAGTTGTTTAAATAATAATAAATACTTCGATTAAATCTGGAAAATATTCATTTTTATAACTCATGCCTTTGATATGCCTCGCTTTCTAATGTATTTTGCAATTAATTGGAATTTTCCGTGGGTGCAATTAACGGAATACGTTTCTTTGCTATCAAATTGACGCTCACTTCTAATTGTGATAATTCTGAAATTATGCATGTATATGTATTTTCTATGACTATAAAAAAAATTCAGAATTTGTTTATGAATGAATTTATCAATTTACTTAAATTTTAATTACATATTATTTCTACCACGTGTTAATGAATTCGAGAAAAAAATTTCATTTTAAGATTCCATAATAAATATAATAATAATTAATGACTAAAAAGGAAAAAACAATTTTAAAAAATATATATATTTTTGCTGATTAATAAACATGCTTTTAAAAAGTATTGTTTTTATTAAATTATATTCTTATAATTATCTAGTACTTTATATTCTGAGGGAAAGTTGGCTTATAATCAGATACTATCAGAATTTTTTCCAATCCACATCTCCAAAGGCTGTCCCTCATAAACTTCAAATTAATATACAATTATACTCTTAATATATTTTTACTTACTCTTAATATATTTATTAATATATATAATAATTACTCTTAATATATTTTTATAATAATAATATGCTCATTATTTAATTATTTTAATTTATATATACTTAATTAAATTATTCATTAATAATACTATTTTTATATAAATTTGTTTGCTAATGTATCAGGAGTTGTTCGGAATTAAAATCCTTTCATGTACAATGTTTTTAATATAAAAACTCCTCTTGTATGAAATATTATAATATATAAATTCTTTTTTCAGATTACGTATTGAAACAAATTTTAAAAAATTAAAAATGTTGGTAGTGGTTTAATTCAAATTTTTAACGTTATCCAGCAAAGGAATGTCTACCTACAAACTTCCTAATTTCTAAATCATATGCTTTAAATTTTCTGAAGAATTAAAAAAAATTGGAACAAAAAAATGTGCAAAAATAAAAATCGATATTTAGACAGGTTTTTTTTCTGATTTTTTTTTCTACTTAAGAAAGGCAAAACATAAGTCAGTTTCTCGCAGCCTGAAACTGCTGCTATCGACATATGCCTGCGTCATTTGCTAGCAAAATCTTTGCATTTCTAGCCTCCGATTCAGCGATTGATTTATGCTTACTTTTAACATTGTTATTCCTGTTACTTTTAGGCAATGTAGCAAATGCAAATCTGGGCAACTTCGTGGGTAATATCAATTTATTAAAGAGTTTGGCATATTATGCAGCGTATTACGCATTAAACAACACACACGCAAGAAACATTTCATCAATTCAGTAATGATTTGAACTGAAACCCGCTTCACTTAGTTCATTTTTTATCTTATAAGATAATTCAATCAAATCCCACAGATTGTCAAACTAAATTAATGTAACAGCAAGTATTACACCAAATAACCGTTTTGTATTTTTCTGAAACTATAGATTTTACTTAATTCTATAACTCTATTTCCAAAACACATATTGAATCATTTTGGCATTCTTATGTCCAAGAATTACTCTTCAAATGTTCGCACAACACTCAAAGTAGGGTAAAGAAAGTTTAGTTGGTACTTAACAATCGTCGTTGTAACTAGATTAGCAAGAGAGATATTCCACCTCTAGCAATGACAGCAATTCATACTACACATGGAACATACCCAGGTGCAGAGGCAAGTGCGTTCATTATCCGGCAACCAACAAACTCGCACAAATTCCAAAATGCCTTTATCACGATTTCCAACAAAGCGTGTAAGACTGAGAGGTATAGGTTTTTATTATTCCTCCGTCTTTTTCCATTACATGCTCACACAGTCGGTCTGAATTTCTTGGTAACCAACTTGATTATATCTCGGAACTTAAGGCTCAGATTGACTTTTTTCTATGTTAAAAGAAGCAATTCTTTTCCCCTTCACCGCAAAAAACTTACTCGTATTATAACATTACTATATGAAATATTAAGATAAAACTAATTCTATGGTCTGCACATTTCTATTTAATTAATTTAAGAAAGTTTACTTTTTCGTAGTTCTACAAAAAGTTACAGATTGTCCTAAAAAATTTTTAAAAACCGTAGAAAATTCCTTTTTTTTTTAAATATGAAATACAATATTTTCTGGAAAATAAATGTAAGCAAAAATTTTCTATGGTCTTTTAAAATATATATGTTATTAATTCAATGAATCGGTTTTATTTAAGGCAAACATCGTTTTATTTATGCAGAATATCTCCTCTTTCAGGTCCCAACAGCTCATTTGTAAACATTTAGTAATCTGCTAACAAAATGGTCCAAGGGAAGCAAATAATTATAATGCCGCATTGAAGAAAGACAGTCGAATCTCCATGGGCGAATGGTCATGGCACTGGTCTCATGATCAAGAGACCTGGGTTCGAATCCCGCTAGACACAATGCGATTGATAGTATATGTAAATACTTAATTCCTTGATTTTATGTTTTCCTTTATTTCATGTTCCAGAAGTTACTGGACATTTCTTTAGTTTACCAGACAAGTGTTCTGGACTTTTCTTACTGTCTCCAGAAGAGTATTCTGGAACTTTCCCTGCTTGTATAAAAACAGAAGATTTGTCAGTTACTGTGTTCTGAGTTCAGTTAATAAATTGGTTTAGCTCTACTTCTTCTGTGTGCGTCATTGAGTTCTATACTAGAGTATCTACGTGACAATATTTTATGTAAATGAAGTAAAAAATTTCTAATGAATTTCGATTTTTAAGCTTTTACATAGATAATTTGCTCAAAGAACCGTATTTAACAAAATATTGTTGAGACGTTATTATTTTAAATAAAAAATAGCTGCATTCCAATCAAATAAATCATTCCCTAAACTGAATGATTTATGAAAATTTGAATATTACTATTCTATAAAAGTGCGCAATTTTAGATTATCATTATAAAGAAAATATGCCAACCAATATCTCGAATTTCTGAATGGTTGATAATTAGATGAAAGTGTGTTTGTGTGTGTATGTGTTGGCGCTTTACACGCCAGATCACATGACCTAGAGCTACTAAATTGGTCTATAGATAATTAGGAAGATAGAAATGAACACCTCTGACCGGGTTTTCTTTTATATAATTTATATACACTAAATCTCAAAAAAAAATAGAGCTGAAGTTACAAAAACAGTATTCATATTTGAAATCGGAACTCCAATTATAGTCAAAAATCTATAAAGATATTCGTTTCGATAAGCTGGAAAGGAAAAGTAGATTCCTTATCACCTAAGTTATTATTTTCTAATTGCTTTCAATCCTTTGTACAAAAACAATGAAATATCACGTATTGAAGCAACCATTAGATAAGGATTATATTGATATCTCATAATTCAGAATTTATTGAAAAGTAAATATTATTAATAAAGCTACAATAGTAATAAATATCATAAAATAATATAGAAACACTAGCCTGTTACAAATTTAATATTATTAAAAATCTTTGACGTTTTTAAACAAATGCCAAAAAATAGCATTAATCGGCAAGGACTTAAACTTTATCGTCTGTATCTTGCACATGTTAAAAGAAGTTAATTATCTTTTTGTAATTATTCTTCTTTCAATTAAATGCAGATGATAACATTTTATGATACAAATAAATTTTTTTTTATTTTATTTTTCCAATCATACGGGGGGGGGGATCGTTCTGATTTTTTTTTAATATTGTGACAACAATTTTTCTGCTTTTCTTTGTCAGTATTGGAATTAAGATTGTACTCTTGAATATTTCAATCATTACTATTAATTGGAATAAAAAGGAAATTTTTTTTAAATATCCTTCGATACTTATGTATTAACTGTATGTCGTTGGCAAGTTTTAGGTTTAACGCATATCACTGGCGAACATAATCAACAGAATAACATAACATTTTCGGCGATTAATCGCTGCTATGCAATTGAAACAAGTACTCATAATTGTGTTAATCTTATAATGGTTGTCTTTTTTATAATGCAGTATATTTAAAGTTATGCTATAGACATCAAACCAAAAGACCGTCGAATCAACAAAAACTTCAGTAGAATAATGCTTATTTTTAAAAAATGCATTTAAATAACAAAAGTTATGTTTATTGCACAAAAATATCCAGAATTATATAGTAAATTAATTACTTTTCATGTACTGAATTTTGAACATATAATCCAAAATATGAGAAACAACCAACTTTACAGTTTGATAAGATAACTGACATCTGGTTAATAAATCCGTTAATCGCTGTAATAAGCAGTTTCATGGTAAATATTTTCTTTGGAGGGCAAATTATTAATTAAATCCTTCCGACAATATTTAATCATATTTAAGGACTATTCCCCAAGGAATAAGTACTTGATGAATTTCAAGTGTATTCTTAAAGGTTAAGGAGATTTTGTGATCAATGATTGAATAGTGATACTTTATGTCAATGTTCACGAAGAAAATAAAATTTTAGAAAACGTTTTGTTTTATATCAAAGGGAGAAATAAAAGGAACACAATCACACTCTCGCTTCCAAAACAATTGTAATGAAATTTATTCAAAAGGACTGAAACAAAGTGCAGTTTCAGGATTTTTGAAGTTGTTTAATTTTACAAGTTGTTGCCATTAAATCTTTCTCTTCTTTTATTTTTATTTAATTAGTTTTACTTAAGCTCTTAGAGTTTAATCCACGATTATTTTAACAATTTTAAAATTTAGATTAGAAAAAATATAAAGGCAGAATTCTTATTTTATTTTATTTTTTTCACAACTGCCAACATAAATTGTGAATGTTACAGTCGTATTTAGAGTACAATATCACTTTTTAGGCCCTATCTTCAAAACAGCTGCAATTATTAAAAAAAAACTTTTAATACAAAAGTTATTTGTTTTAAAGACACTCTAATTCACTTGTTTAGATTTATTTTCCTGTTTTTAATCTTAAGGGAATTAAAGGGAAACGAAATTTTCAACCTTTCCACATTTTCACTCCCTTTGAGGTAATTGGTCCATCTACGAATTCTTGCAAAGTTTTTATATTTCTTACAACATATCCCAAGTCGGCTAAATTCCAATCAAAACTTATCTAATTATCATCATATTAAGAAAGCCCATTTTGGGTCACCAAGCAAGAAAAGAAAGAAATTTGATTTTTTAACTTGTGAAGAATAATCAAAATCTTAAATTAAAAGTTTTTTTTGTATATCACACGATACTCTCTCTCTCTCTCTCTCTCTCTCTCTCTCTCTCTCTCTCTCTCTCTGATACGCATGTCAGAAGAGAAAAAAGATTTAGATTACAGAATTTTATGCAAAGCTTTCAAAAGTTTTCGAAAAAAAAAGATGAAAAGATGTTTTAAAGATGAAAATACAATTTTCATTATTTTCCAAGGTAGATAGGATCTCACTTTGGCACAAAATTTCGTAAAAACAGAAGTGCCATTCAGATATCATAAGAACAACGTCAATATTTTGCCTGTCATAAAATCGTTGCAAGTTTCGGCGTCAGTGCCACGTCAGTTCTTAAAATGAAATGTTTAGGAAATATGTTTTGATAATATCAACATAACATAACATGAGATATGAATGGATATACCGAAAATACTTTTCTTATTTACTTTCCTAAGGCAGAATCCCATTTTCCAAGGCATTTGTTGTTGCAGAGATATTTTTTAAAGAAATCCATGACACAATCATTTTTTTCTGTTTCTAATATGGTTTTAATTTTTCGAAATAGTAAAAATATAAAATACTTTCAAAAACCAGTACAGAATTTTATTAACGTCATTTCGTATTTGCTCTCGGCTTTGAAGCATTTGAATGTTAAATACTTTATGCTTGTGCTCCTTTTTCCTCTGGTTTTAACTCTGGACTTAATTAATACGATGGAAGAATTCGAACTGCACATGCCGTCTAAAAGCGTAGCATTATGCTTTAAGGAGGCATCACATCTGTTTTTCCATCTTGAAGATATACAATAGGTTTCTCACATCATATGACGCCTTCTTAGAAATGAATGCGAATTCCAAGAGATTTTTTTATTCTTACTTCGATGAACATATTTTTCTAATTTATATGTTTCTAAATGCTTACTTTATGAGTCTCTCAAAGGACGACACTATCTTTACAACAATTCAGTGAATATTTGTTACTGTTGGGATGAAGTAAGGAAGGGGATAAAATTCAGCTTGACGATGCAAAAATCGCTGTGGATCTCTGATTTTTGTTTGCATATAGAAACGACTGCAGTCGGTTTTCATCAGACTTCAACACGAATCAATCTACATTGTTTGAATGAACTGATTTGCGCCTAACATATGGCAACGGTAGGATAATTTAAAGAACACTGTATCACAACTACCGTAGCATCGCACGTAAACAGAAGGGAGAGGAGACGAGATTCCGGTCGACGGTCGTGTGGATCTTGTAGCAGGAATTTCTGTTTCTACTTGCAAAGTTCCTTAAATGCCTGGTGTATCCCAACATGTTGGACGCGTTCAATATGTTGTTGCTGTCGAGCTCGTGTTTTAGCTCAAGTCCACATTTTTAAGCATCTGATATCATGATGTATCAGCCATGAAGAGTTAAAAACGCTGTTTGGTTATTACTGGGTGGTTCTGTTTCCTTTCCTTCGACTTCCAGGCATATTTTGGCTTCGTTTGTGATACGTGCACCCCTATGTGAAATCGTTTTCTTTTGTATTTCCATTCCTACCTCAAACTTCAGAAAAAATCTATTCTGATTCACCCTTTGTATTCATAAGAATGTCTCTAAGAAAAGCTTGGGAATCTTAATTTAGTTTATCTTTAGTTATAAGCATGCCTCCGCTCTTTACTCAAGACTATTTTGGAACGGATTACAATTTTGTATCGTGATCAGATGATAAAGGCAACGGCTAAACTGCCACCCATCTCTCAAAACTTCCACGCCACACTAGTGGAATCAAATAACATTTTGCTCCGATGGGCTTAACGTGAACGAAACCGTCTTACAAAGCGACTCTTCGATGGAAACGATTCTCGAACCCTCGACTCCAAAAGATGACACAGCACATAGAAACGATGTACTTAGCTAGATGGAAAAAAAATGTGCGCCTTTCATTTCTTTAATTGAGAATCTCATATGAATACCTTCAAAGGTCTTGAAATCAAAAACTCAGATGTCGTCAAAGGCATTGCAAACCTCGAATTTACACAGCAGAGCTGAACTTACGTAAATCAAAATTACGCAAAACATAAAACAAATTTTCTAACATTTAAATTTTCATGATGTTAATAATAACAGCAGATGTGAAAAAAACATTCAAAGGAATTCTTCCAAAATGAAAGGAACTTGTTACAAAAACTACTTCTGGCATATAGAAGCGATGTGTATTATTATTAAAAATAAAAATAATTTTAATTATGCCTATAAATTCTTCAGAATCTTTTTTAATTTCAATTTCGTGTAAGTAATTCTGGTATAAATTTGCTGTTGCATTCACTTAGAACTGCTTTTCTCAATTTATCACTTATACCTTCTTTTAAAGCTATTTTGGCTCCAAAACATTTTCAATCATGGGATGATAAAAAATAATAATAATAATTTTGAATGTTTGTCGAAGAACTGATGCATGAATACATTGATAAAACATTTTTGGTTCAATTATTATCTTAAATATAATTTTAGCAATATACTCTAAAATGAAAATTTAATTTGTTTAAATTGTTTTTTTTTCCTCAAAATTTCATTACGTTTAGAATCTTTAAGGCTTACGTTATGTAATTATTTTTATTGTAATATAAATATATTTAAAATTGAAACTATAAAATCAAAAATTCAGAACAATATATTTTTGCATTATCAGTTAAAAGCTATAGAATTAATGCAGTCGAGGAGCTAAAGGATTTATTATTTTACCATAGTTTTCGATTGTAATTTTTATAATGAATTAAATTCTTAGACATGACCTAAAATATTTATGAAAGTTTTTATCTCTTTCAATTGATTTTCACTCAAACTATTGGGATATTTTGAAGAAATACATTGTAGAAGTTGATCTTGATTATCTACGATTTCAGCGAATTACAGTCTTCTTCAAATTCTCAAATTTCTAAATAAAATATCATCAGAATATTCCTGAGTACTATAAAACCATATTTTTGATCATACTCTCGTGTTTAGTTTTCGGAAAATTCAAAAATACAAAATAATTATTGTCACAAAAATACGAAATATTAGTGATGTATATTCTGCGTGCGTTCGAATTTTTAGTTAGAATTTTAATTAATAAAATGTTAGATGAGAGTTTTGAGATAACATGTAAGTTGTAACAGTAAAAAGGAACAAAAAATTTTTCTTTTAAAAATATTAGCATCGTAATCATTTAATCTTTTCTTAAATTTTTATAATATTTTAAAAAATATTCTTTTGGATGATTCTTGCTTAACGGTGGCCGGACTGCACATTCCGCTTTCAAATTGCCGCTTAATCTTGCAGGCGAAGATACCCCCAACATGCAACATCACCAAAAACAGCGACCGGGGAGTCCTTTTGCAGCAGTGCAAGTTAATAGTATGGGACGTGCGCACAATGTCGCACAAGCATGCATTAAAGGCGTTAAACCGCAGCCTGTATGATATCCGCGGCAACTAGACGGTGATGGAGGCGTTGTCTTTTGCTCGCAGGTGATTTTAGACAGACACAGCCAGTAATTGAGAGGGGTGCACCGGCGGGTGAAATAAACGCACGTGTCAAGGCCTCGCCTTTGTGGTATAAGATTGAAAAGCTCCATCTTACGAGCAACATGCGCGTCCAATTGTACAACGACCATGAATCAGGTATGTTTGCAAATAAGATTCTGCAATTTGGAGAGGGTTGTCTAGAAACGACGCAGATGGGAAAATTCTGTTTTCCGAAGAATTTTCCCATCCAGTGGCTACAGAAGATGACCTTCTCATACAAATTTTTCCCGATTTTGAGATTAATATAAATAATGAAGAGTGTTTGCGCGAGAGTGCAGTGCTGTCTCCAGAGAACGAGTCAGTCAATAAAATAAACAAAAAAAATTTTAGACATGATCGTCGGAAATTCAAAATTATACACATCCATAGACACTGTGATGGCTAATGACGAGAGCACTGCCTGTCCCGTTGAATTTCTCAACTCCCCAAAGTTAACAGGGGCACCTTCCCATAAACTGGAGCTTAAAGTTGGCATTTAAGCTCTACTGATGCGAAATCTTGATGCACCCAGACTGTGTTAACGGCACCAGGCTTCGTGTCACAGAGCTTGGCAGTACTATTATAAAAGCTACCATTATTACAGGAGATGCTAAAGGAGACAGCGTTTTAATTCCCCGCGTACCTATTATTCCAAACAACTTGCCCCTCTGTTTCAAGAGGTGGCAATTTCCCTTAAAATTGGCTTTTACAATGACGATCAACAAATCTCAGGGCCAAATCTTAAAAATGGCAGGCATTCATTTGAGTACTCCACGCTTCTCACACGCTCAATTATATGTACACGTGTTTCAAGTGCCCAAAACTTGCAATGCACTGACAGAAAATAATAAGTCATTTAATGTTGTATACAAAATGGTATTGGAATAAAAATAAAATTTGAAAATTTTCCGTAGAACTTGGATTAATAATTTACAAGTTTCTTGATTATATCATATCAGACTCTGTTTTCAACAGCACCATAATGATACGATTTGATAACATTTTACATTGTGATCAGACCGTCAGTTCTCACACATACACATCAAAATTTCCACGTGTATGAAGTCGCGGGTAATGGCTAGTATCAAATAAATGCACATTGCAGATTAACACCAACAAATGCCAAACCGTATACTTCTCCTGGAAAAGAAGCCTTCCATCACCACCAAAGTTGTTTCGAAAGATAGTGGAGTAACGATATAATTTACCATGAGGTCACCCTGGATAAGAACTTTTAAAAATCATATCAGCAAAATTATAAACAACTATGAAGAAGCCGAATACAAGTTTTATGCCATCTCAAATTACAGATCAAAACTTTCTCAGAAGAATAAACTTTTAAACTGCAAGACTATGTTCCAGGCTCTTATCTCATACGCATCACCTATTTGGGTAATTGCTGCAATCACAGCACTAGAAAGATTGCCATATGTGATTGTTCAGCAAATTTGTAACATGCTTGGTTTATCAGAAACATCCGCAAAGACTTCAGCAACATTCTTAGAGAAAATAGATAGAAACGACAACACAGCCATCAAAGAAAAGGAATCTTACGACTCGTCGAAGTACACCAAGAGACTCGCCATTTCATTCATATCTAAGGTGACGATAGCTTTACCACATCTATTTGACTTTGAAATGTTATAACTGAAAAAACACTAATGTAAAATTCTGCTTCTTTTCGTTTCTTTTTTTTTTTTTGTTGTTGTTGTTGTTCGCTTGTTGATTTGTTTTTCTTTCTCTTGAAATATGAGTTACTACTTTTCATGAAAAAATATTCATAAAACACAACCACATGCTAAATAAACTCAAAGCCTTGTTAATACCCATATCATCTACTCAGCTGGGAGATTAAGGATCTTGAGTTCGAGAACACCAAGACACATTCCTCAAAAGACAAATCGGCCTATTGTATCGCCCCATGTACTGCTGATGAATGAATTCCAAAAGTTCCATGTTACGAAGGTAGATCTTATCTCAAAGTAACTTCCTAATAAAATCGTCGTTTCAATAAATTGTTTCGAGATTTAACCTAAACGTAATCTAGATGTTAACTTTCTTCTGAAGGCGTTTCTTTGATCATTTTGCTTTTTTAAAAAAAAGTCTGTTATATTTTTAATATTCATTTTATGATGTTTCATTGAATGAATAATAAATTCAAAAGAATTTATTGATTTTTCGATGGATGCCGTGTATGTGTGGAATGCATTAAACAGATAAATATCGAAGCAATTAAATGGGTTTTTCAGTACCTGCTGTTCATCTAATTCTTTTTGAGAGAATTTTTATTGTATGGGCATCACCCCTTTAGGACATTTTCGATTCTTAAACAAAGAAAAATATCGCCATAAACAGCAAATATCGTCAGTTGGCTCTGCAGATGCTACAAACAAAAGAAGTTTTGTTTTGTTTTTTTGTTTTTTTTTTCCCTTACCTGATAGAAAGTTTCTCCGTATGAAGTATTTCTACAATACGAAAGCTATAACCTTTGCAAAACACGGAGCTTTGGATACCCATAAAAAGAAATTCGGTCGCCAATAAAAGGTGATGGCGCCTTTTATTGGCGATAAAAGAAAGGAAACTTCTCGATAAATGTTGCTAAATCTTTTGATGTTTGTGCTTTGATTGCCTGCCGACGGAAGACCATTAATGGAAGAATAGCTTTCTGGATATATTTATTGAAATGTTTTCATACTACAATAGATTCATCTGTTGGGAGAGATAAATAGATGAAAACGACATCCCCTCCGTCTTCAACTTTCGAATTGTTTCTGTTGACATCCATTCCAATTTACTCCGGTAATATTGCGACTAAGTCACGAGAAAGTGCCCTGAATACGTTTTTTCTCTCTTCACTAAATTTATAGTTAAAATTATATGCCTTTAGGGCACAAAAAATATATTATATTCTACAAACTAATCGAAATCTTTTGAATAGAAAATTTTGAATGGCAAATTAGTAAAACTTATTCTTGATAAAATACCTATTCTTTCCAGTTTATGAATTCACATCTAGAATATAATGTTCCATTTTCATAAATGTCCATTTTTTAAAAAAAAAATTTCTTATTATAATACATATGAATGCAATGAATTTGTCGTATTATTTAATGTCATATACTTAAAAAAATCAAAAAAGGTTCCTTAATCGAAACATCTTTGAATCTTAACAACTAAAAAATACTTTAATATCCAATTAGTTTTATAAATGTGTGAAGAATTTTTGTCAGTAGTAAATATCTCAGGATTGGATAATATAAAAAAAATAAAAGTATATACTAAATATTTTGAACAAATTTAAAATATGGTAAATTTTCTAAAATCTTTATTCGTTAATGCATATTTCATTCAGAATTGATATTCTATTCAATTAGAATGTCCTAATGTCCACTAATTAAACATATAATATTTGAAGTGATTTTATCGCTAATATTTTAGAACCTTATTTGTTTTGACTAGTTAAGACTTCAGGATAAATTATGTTCACAATAAGCCAACATCCCCATGAGTCATCCCCCCCCCCCCTCTAATGATTTGGAACGTATTTTGCCTCCTGTTTCTTGACGTCTCTCGAAAAAGCTACATAAAGTGAATTCAAAACATTTTGAACGTTTGTTCCCATCTTCTTTAAAAATAATTATGAATGGATTTCCGCGACTCATTTGATTTCCGCGTTATTTCTTTTAAATCCAGCCTATCCCCTTGTTGTGGAAATTTAAATCAGGTGATAACCTTGAAATCCTTTGGCAATTTCTGGAGTTGCATTCATTCCGCCAGCATTCAAGGTTGGGTTCTTAATAAATATAACGATAAACAAAGCTTTAGACAAGAAAGAATTAAAAACTTAAAGATTTAAGAAAGTATGAGAAGAATTACTTATTATATTTATTTAACCCTCACCAGCTTCCCCCTACCTAAAATGGTGTATGGTATGTGAAGGCTGGCAAAGAATATTCTCAAAGCATACATGCCACAAGATTATAAAGAACATGGCATCATGAAACTGAAACACTCTGCATGCGTACCAAAGTTCAAAAAAAATTTAGAAAATATTGAAAAAAAATTTATCTAAACTAACAAGAAAAAAAAATCAATACCGAACACTAACGAACGTGAAAAAATAATATAGAAAATAATAACAAAAACAGAAAAGTGTATGTATGTAAACAGAATATGTTAATCTATGACACACTTCGAAATTCTAACATTAAGAATGTGTTAAGAATATTTCATGAGAAGTTTTGAAAGAAGAGATTTTAATGGAGCTTTTCAATCTCACTTCAGAGTTTTTTCTTTCTTGCTTCCGAATTCCGCTCTTCAAAAGAAAATGTTTAGCATCTTCTTCTGCTGTTTCAAGGTCACCCTTTTCACTCTTCCAAGCAATCTCTTCTGGTACATTTTGAAGATACCTTGTCTAGAAAAAAAATTCGATTAAGGAATAAGTCACCTTTTAATCTCTTTGAGTTTTCAGAAAGAATCATAGAATTTCTTGTAACTTTACCTATTATACCGTCCATACTTACAAAGGTCCTTAACTTTTTTCTTTGTTTTTATTTCAGCATTCGATTTTTTTTTTTAATTTTAATCCATGTGTAATATTTTGCTTGCGAGATTCATGACTTTCTCATTTACCATGTGAGTTTTTAACCAGCGTAATTTAATTTCTTTGCCATATTCAATTATTTAATTTCTAATATCATTTAATATCTTCCTTTTTTTCATTCAGAGATTCCAAAGGGGGTTTTGAATATGAAACGATTGCACTGTTGTTCCATTGCTGTTTGATCATATATCCAACAGTAAGCTTTATGAACAAAACATCAGCCATAAAGACGATACAATTATCATTCATTCTATATATTTTATTTTCAAATTCAATCTCATTAGCAAAACTTACAAAACCGCAACTGTTCTTGTGATCTATTTTTGATTCGTCTGTTTAAATTATTTTCTCATTTTATTTTCTCTCAATGAAATTGTGAGAAGATTGATAAACTCCCATAGTAAATTGTCTAATGTGAAAGGGGTCATTGGACTCAATAAAATTAATTGAATTGTAAATTTCCATCAATGTGGGTTATGACATTAATGTTTAGATATTCAACATCTTTGTTAAATGAATACTAGATGGATTTAGGCGAGAGTCTGATTATCATTAAAGCTTATAACAACGTTCATTTGACTTCAAAGTGAAATACTTTCTAAGTGAACACAAACAATGGAACACGGTAGTCCACAAAATTCAAATTATTTTCAGCAATAAATCTGAGGTTAAATTTAACGCGGTTCAAATCTAATAATGGGCGAAATTGAATAGAACTGTACTCCTTTCTTCAGACTCACCTCACTCAAAAAGATTATTGTTACAAACCTGCAATTCGGCTTCCCAGCATAGTTTGTTCCATCAATAGAAAGAAAGTTTTACAGTCATCTGAATGGGACTAGCGCGTCGGAGGTTCCACAGCTTGGCGACAAACTTGGCGACTTGGCGACGAATTTGGCGACTTTGGCGCCAAAATAGATAATACCCGAAACTTCGAGAATTTTCCCGATCCGTCCAGTAGGAACCGAGATACGCCTCGAACGTTCCTGATTGGTTGAGAGGCTTCTAGCCCCGCCTCCTGAGACCTATAAAAGGAAGCGACCGCCGCTGCCAAGGAGACGACGAAGCCAGTAGTCCGAGTTCGAGAGCAGCGAAGTCAGTAATCCGAGCCAGAGTCGGAGAAGTAGAAGACGGAGGAGTCGGAAGCGACTGAGGCAAGCTAGTGCTGAACTGAGCTGTGCGCTACTGTCTGCAGTAGATTCTGGTTGTATGCTGCTGTGTATGCTGTTGTATGCTACACGTCTCGGGTGAAGATAATTGTCTTCTGTGCTGTATATAATTGTCGCTTTGTGCTGTCCTGTGTGTCTTCGTGTAAATAAACGTCGTTGTTTTTATTCTACTTCTGCCTACTGATTGAGCGTTCTCCACACCATATAACTTCCACTATCCAAACGAACCCCGGTAAAGAAATTTCGCAACATTATATTTCGGTGTTTATGAGTAATCTTCCGCTTCAAAAGTTTCCATAATTATTTCAAATTACTTATGTAAATTATTTCTATTTACTTAATTCTTACATGTAGTTTCCTGTCTTTAATCCGTATCTTAGCATTGGACCAATATTTATTACCATTCATGGCTGCTCTTTGATGTATTTGGTAGCAAGGAGGAATGGCCATCTCCACTGAATAACAATCATTTTTTTTTCACCCAATGAAGCTGTGAACCAGGAGCAATTTATCTATTAGCCGTCTTATTTACAACCATCAATGGTACAATTGAAATAATAATTTTGGTTAATCATTAGTCAGCTTCCAGCTAGATCGTTTCCATTCTGAGAATTAATTTGGAGTAGTCAGAGCTTCACTAAGACAGAAAATGTTTTCCATATGAACAAAATGCAAAATATGAACAAAAATACGGCTTGATATTGACCAAAATATAGACACCCTTTCACTTGCTTTTATCGATTCAATGGCGTCGCTCTCCAATTTCCAAAATATTAAATTAAACAGGTTAAGACTTTGATGTGACGAATTATTTTCGATTCGTTTGCAAGAACCTGAATGTAATTTTTTCTTACAATCACTTGATTGGCTTTAACGACAATATTGGTAGACAAGAATGTTCTTTTGTTGCATGAAGATGAGAAGAAGAGTTTCTGCCTATAGATTTAACTTAGCAACTTTGATAAGTTCACACAGCGCATCACACATTATTTCGTTTGATTTTAAGACGATGGTGAAAGCAAATTGAATCAATCAAACATTCAAATGCACTGAGAAAATTTAAAGAGGGGTTCAATGAAAAACTCATCTTAGTTTAAATAATTTTTTAGAGTTCCCTTCGGGCTGAAGGACGATCAGGCTATTAAAATAGACTGCAATGAAGGATATTTATTGACTAAAGGGAAATATTCCGTTCTTAGCACCACTGAAATTTTATATACTTTCTCCCTAGTTTTTTTAATGGTCAAAGGAATTTCTTGAAATACACTCTTAATTCTTCCAGGCCTCTTAAACTGGAAATATTAATTCAATGATATGAGAGGAATTCTTGAGATAAAGACGTTACCGTTTGTTTACACTTTGATTCCCTTATTTTAATGCAAATTTATAATCTATACTCAACTCTCTCTACTATGTCAAAATATCTCTCTTAAGATAAACATGACAGCAGTATAAAAATATAAGAGTTTGATAAGTAGGTTCTTGAGAAGGTAGTCAGAAAAAGAAATTTTAAAATGTATCTTGGAAACGCCTATTACCCAAGAAACACTTATCTGTAAAATTTTAAGTTCTTGGGTCTCGTGGTAAGGAGATATTATAATGAATTTGCCATTGAGCTGTATTTGACTTTTTTTTTTTTTTTTTGCACTAATCCTTAGCATCGCCGGGATAGATTTATAATACGATATTCATTGACACCTGAATGAATTTCTTGGCACTTTTCCTATTCTAGTGATCTAGGAAAGAATATTCACTTCAATTGAATATCCCATGCTGATGCTGATGCACAAATTACTTTGGTAAAGGAATCTGGGAACGATTCCGTTGAGTATTATTTCAAATAAAAACTGCTAAATCTTAGTGGCAATTTACTAACCGAATAGCGAAAACATTTTAATTCAATTGCGGAAAACATTTAATTCAATTGTAATGAATAGCATATAAGCCAGTTAACAACTATGCTACACGAGCGTACGTTTTTGTATCTTGGTTTTGTTACTGGACTGCTAACCACAAGGTCCCAGGTTCTATCCCCGCGCATCGCATATCGCTTCTAGGACCTTCCATCAAACAATATTAGCATAAATTTGGGACTTCAGACCTTTTGATCCGCTATTGAACCTGTGGTGATTTAAGACCACAATAAACCCAAGAAAGAGAAATTTTAGGATCCATCTTCCCTATCCGATGGGGAATTCATTCAAGCTGGATAAAAGCAGAGGCAAGTGAAAGGAGAATCGATAAATTTAAAAGGAACAAAAATGGATCTCCAATTATTACTTTTATCTGTTTAATAATTTCCGATATTGAATCCGTGTCGTCCTGTGTTCGTGAAGTATTTATGATAAAAAAAAAATAATTAATGCAAAATAGGACTGAGTATTTGATGCATACAACAACTGAAATGTGTGTTTGACATATTACTTTTTGGAATTTTCTTGTTAACGTTTTTCCTATATGCCTGTTCATTTGTAATAAAACCAATAATTTGTAATAAAATTTGATTTTAATGCAAAATTCCGAAATGAAGCAAAGTTAAACTATGTGGCAACTAGTTAAAATATGCTGATAGAAGCTATATGCGTCTCGCAATGATTCATAATTTAACTATATCTTAGAAAAAAGAATCAATTAGAATCTAAAATTAAAATGGAAGAGACAGGAAGGTTTGCTAAGGTTTCAGAATACAATTTATCATCAAACTTATTATATAT